>JAGFBZ010002296.1:0-87052 GCA_018398805.1 Hirundichthys speculiger | reverse complement strand
GAGAGAGGGAGAGAGAGAATAAGACACTGTGCAGCTAATATCATTATGGTTCTGCACCAAGTCCCAACATATTTCTCTTAGACCAGAAAACCCTTATCTTTGAAAACACACCTCCACTCATTCATAATTTTGGCGGTGCTTTAAATGTCCACCATTATTGCCACTAAATAGCCTCGAGAGATTTTCAAGGGGGGAAAGATCCCTTCCAGTAGCAGCCTGTTAATTGGATTTGGCTTTTTTTTATTTTTTATTTTTTATTTTTCCCGTTACTCAGATATTGTCTGGCAGAGACGTCATCTGTCATCCAGGATTTTATGTAGTTTTAGCCGTTAAGCGTCTAATTATTTTTTTAAAGCCATATCTGTGGTTTTGCATTTTAACTGAGGTACTACTACTTTCATAAACTTTATATAACTTTTCTACATTTATTTAGCCTTCCTGAAATAATTTTATGTATTTAATGCTTTTTGTCAGACTGTTGCCAGATGTTCATGGTCTTTTAGAACAATTATCATTTTCACATCCTTTTATATACAAACCTAATTTGCAGTAAACACATTATTCTGATCTCTATAGATTTTATATGAGGCTGCACATCACGACTGATGCTGTCAAACCATGAACTTGAATTCCATCAAACGTAGCGTAGCCTGCTGTTTACTATGTGATTATTTTCTTTTCCAATGTTGTCAGTGTGCAGCAGATGTGAAGAGCTTTAACCTGGTGAACGTTTGTTTCTCAGGATAAAAACACATCATGACTGTTGTCAGACCCAACGTGGCTTTAAAGAGCTTTTCTGTCCTTCATCATTCCTGACAGACCTCTAACATCTTCCATAAAGACTCGACGGCTCGTCTGTTCCTGGAATCTCCAGTTTCTCCAGGTTTATTTGAGATGAAAAAATAAAAGTTAAATTGGTTTTGCGTGTCTGCGAGGCTCTTTCTGAACAGTTTGATTGACGGCTGTAAACCTCACAGTTCTGCTGTGTTGAGCCCCCTTCAGGTGACATCCTGCTCTTTATTTTATTTTATTTTATTTTTTTAGTAAGGACTCATTGAGTGGGACTTCAGGAGATACCTGGTTGGACGAAAATGTCTGAGTCTGAATGAAACACAAATGAATTTAAAGTAATCCCATCTAAGATCCCCCTTTTAGTTTTATTACAATGCATTTCTGACAAACACCCTAAACGCCCTTTACTTACCCAAACCCTTCTAGGAAGAACCTTTTCTGATGTTTTCTGCTTTAATCTGTTGCTATTATTTCTGTTTTCACCGGCTTTTAGCTTCTGCTTGATAGGGTCTTCTCATTAATGTTATAAAGGTTACAAAGGTTAAATAACAGTTACTTGCAATATAGGAAGCACTGTATTAATGCACTATCAAAAAAAAAAAAAAAAAATCCAACCAGTCCCAATGAAAAAGGCAAACTGATTTTATATTTTTACTGAATTTGGACTATCAAACACAACAAGATGGAGCTTCATCCACAAAAGCCTCTGAGCTTTACTCAGAATCAGAATCAGAATCAGATTTATTATTACTACTACTATTATTACTGTGGAAAACAGAAGTCTCCTGCTCACCTGTGCAGCGGTGGCGTTGACATCTCTGGGCCCGGAGGCGTCTAGGACGGACCATCACATGTGGAAAATGTCTACGCTGATCAGATGAATTAGAATTACAGATCTTTCTCCTACGACATCTATGGGAACTTCGGATCAAAGATGGAAAAAAAAACATCCCTTCTAATATGAACAAGTCCAAACACCAGAGTTTCTCGTGGTTTCGGTTCGGCAAAGGTCAGAAATTCAACCCCTCGATCCGTTGGTTCAGTGTTTGCTCACCCATGTGATCGTATTTATGAAAATTAATTCTGCCTGTATGACAAATGCTGTATGAATAAAAATCCAGCCAGCATTAAAAGATGCTTTAACCGCTGCTCGCAGGGAAATTACGCTGAACATGTCCGTAATTTTATAGAATTTTATGGTGGAAACTATTAACTTAAACTATTAACTATTATTAATTAACTATTATTACCTAATGACTTTAAAGTGTAATTATCAGAAGATCAAATATTTCCCTTCTGTAACATTTGTTAACATTTGTTTCACATAGATTTACCATTTCAGCACAACTTCATTTTTCAATTTTGTCAGTTAATTAGTGGTGCACGATAACAATTGGGCCGATAACAGGAAATTATGACGTCATCCCGATAAGTCCGATATCACGACGAATAGCCCCGATAACATTTATATTTCTGTCAACACAGCAGTGTCTCGCTCCCTCTGAGCCTTGAATGACCAGCAGTGAATGTTATGTTCAAGTGACGTCGGCATAATCAGAAAAATGATTACTCAATAAGGAAAATCAAGAATACCCCCTCATGCCAGAAAACAACTCGTTAACTCGGTCATAATTTTAGTAGTTGCTGACTTTAATAGATATTCGCAGTATTTTCCCACTTGATACACATACAAAATAGAAAAATAGAAAAGGCTGAAAGAACGACTAGCAAACGAGGAAACGTCGCAATTTACGTTCCACCTTGAATGCAGCCTGCAGCACAGCGCTGATCACAACAAACATGGCGGCGTGGAACTTCGTTAAAGTTTCAGAAGAAGATAGTTTGGTGGTTATTTGTGACGAATCCTCCGAGTGAATTCTACGAGGAGGGAAGCACAAGCTTTAATACGTAAAACCTGATCAGCCACCTACAACATAACAATCGCTTCCATGGAGTTTTGAAATCGAGCTAACGGAAGCTAATGCTAACGTGTGCTAGCCAGCAGGAGTCTCTCCTCTCCCTCATTCCTCTCATCTAAAGCTTCCATGAGATCAAAAAACAAAAACTACTGAACCTCATTTACTTTAATTAAAGGTATTAATTTAAATGGAACCACAAGCCAAAATCCTTTAAATGTTAATCTTTTTCAGTTAGTAATTCTGATGCATGTATTTCCATCAGTTCAAGGAGCCTTTATTTTTTATATCAGTCAGTAATGAACCTTATTTAAGTTAATATGAGATATAAAATAGGTTTGTTTGATAGCTTTAAGAAAATGTTTGAGAGGCTTGACAATAGTTTTATATTGGAAAAAATAAATATCTGTTCATTTAAAAAGTCATAACTGTTTTTGATTTTGTTCATAGTATTGATGTAATGATCTTAGATATATGTGTGTGTTATCGGTTATCGGTATCGGTTTTAAAAATCAGTTATCGTGCATCCCCACAGTTAATACTTTTTGATTATTACATTTAATTTAATCAAATCAAGCATTTTTAAAAGAATATCAATAACTAAATATATTATTATAGAATTATAATAGATATAATAGATTATAGAATTTTCTGCTTAAAAGAAATAAATGAAGACGGGTACAAGTGGGAATATTTTCTTACCCATTGATGCTTACAGATGCTGCATGTTTTAGATTTTAAACTCTATTCTTCTTCGTACTGAAATCTTTTTATAAGTAGTAGGTTTCCACCTCACCCCCCACCCCCCCATCAGCGTTTCAGGGGTGTCTCCACATGCCGCCGCTGCGCTCTTTGTTCCTCTTCCTGTGGGTGTGTGCCTCTGTTTGTGTGTGTGTGCTTGAGTTTGTGTGTGTGTGTGCTCATGTGTGTGTGTGTGCTCATGTGTGTGTGTGTGCTTGTGTTTGTGTGTGTGCTCGTGTTTGTGTGTGTGTGCTCGTGTTTGTGTGTGAGTGACTGGATCCAAACACACACCATTTTGAGGATGGCTTCGATCCTCCACCCAGCCTTCCCTTCGCAACACGAGCGCGTGCGCGTGTGCGCGCGTGCACGTCTGTCTGTCAGCATCAGTGTTTGATGTTGTTGAGATGAAGCGTGCGTGGCATGCGCACGTATGTCTGTGTGTATTTCTGTATGTGGTGTGTAAATGAAGAGAGGAAGGAGTGTGTGAGTGAATCTGAGTGTGGGAACATAAATGTGTGTAAATAAAGAACAAAAATGGAGGAAAAGAAAAAACAACAGTCTGTTTGCAGATGTTTGTTGCTTCTGAAGGTGAGTAGAAAAAATAAAAACCTTCCACACACACATGCACACAACTCCAGGGACTCACATGTTCATTATTCTTTCTAAAAGAACCATTAAAATTTCATCAGTGCAATGCAATCTGTAGCAGGGCGGGGGGCGGGGGGTGGGGGGGTGGAGGAGGGCGAGGGGAGGGCGCTAGCATCCTCCACTCGTTCACCGCTCCCTCCCTCTCTCCTCCTCCGCTCGTTCCTCTCGTTCGTCCTCCTCCTCTCAGTTCCTGGTCTGAGAGCCGCTGATGTGCAGATTACCAGTCTGCTCCTGATGTGAACCAGCAGCATCACTCCATCCCTCCCTCCATCCCTCCATCCATCCACCCATCCATCCATCCTGCCGCTCACACATCTTCTTCTCCAGGACGAGAGAGTTAACAAGCTGTTGGATTGTCCAGAACTTCTTCTTCTTTCTTTCTTTCTTTCTCGTACGAGGCTGGAATACTGTTTTAGTCAAGTCCTCCTTTAAAGTAGAACTGAAGAGGTAAGACTTTATTTTGTTTTTTTTTTTTAAAAAAGATTATATTAAAGGAAACAACATGACTGGTGTGTTTTGAGTTTGAGTTTTATATGTTGTTTTTTTTTTTAACTGAATTGTTCACCTCCTCCATGAGTCACCACCTTATCGTGGTGGAGGGGTTTGCGTGTCCCAGTGATCCTAGGAGCTATGTTGTCGGGGGCTTTATGCCCCTGGAAGGGTCACCCATGGCAAACAGGTCTCTAGGTGAGGGACAGACAAAGTGTGGCTCATAAAGACCTTTATGATGGAGAAGAACCGAGGCCCAAGATTTCCCTTGCCCGGACGCGGGTCCCGGGGCCCCCCCTCTGGAGCCAGGCCTGGAGGTGGGGCTCGGAGACGAGCGCCTGGTGGCCGGGCCTTGCCATGGGGCCCGGTCGGGCTCAGCCCGAAAGGGAAACATGGGCCCCCACTCCAGTGGACTCACCACCTGCAGGAGGGGCCATAGAGGTCGGGTGCGCAGTGAGCTGGGCGCGGTGGCCGGATGCGGGGACCCTGGCGGTCCGATCCCCGGCTGCAGAAAGCTAGCTAGGGACGTGGAATGTCACCTCTCTGGCGGGGAAGGAGCCTGAGCTGGTGTGTGAGGTCGAGCGGTTCCAGCTAGATATAGTTGGACTCACCTCAACACACGGCTTGGGCTCTGGAACCAGTATCCTTGAGAGGGGTTTGGACGCTTTTCCACTCGGGAGTTGCTCCGGGTGAGAGGCGCCGAGCTGGGGTGGGCATACTTATTGCCCCCCGACTTGGCGCCTGTACATTGGGGTTACTCCGGTGGACGAGAGGGTAGCCTCTCTCCGCCTCCGGGTGGGGGGACGGGTCCTGACTGTTGTTTGTGCTTACGCACCAAATAGCAGTTCAGAGTACCCACCCTTTTTGGAGTCCTTGGATGGAGTATTGGAGAATGTTCCATCTGGGGACTCCCTCGTTCTGCTGGGGGACTTCAATGCTCACGTGGGCAATGACAGTGAGACCTGGAGGGGTGTGGGTTGGGAGGCAGGGCCCCCCCGATCTGAACCAGAGTGGTGTTTTGTGTTGGACTTCTGTGCTCGTCATGGATTGTCCATAACGAACACCATGTTCAAGCATAAGGAGTGTCCACATGTGCACATGGCACCAGGACACTCTAGGCCGCAGTTCGATGATCGACTTCAAATCGTATCGTCGGACTTGCGGCCGCATGTCTTGGACACTCGGGCGAAGAGAGGGGCGGAGCTGTCAACTGATCACCACCTGGTGGTGGGTTGGCTCAGATGGTGGGGGAGGATGCCGGTCAGACCTGGCAGGCCCAAACGTGTTGTGAGGGTCTGCTGGGAACGTCTGGCAGAGTCTCCTGTCAGAAGGAGCTTTAAACTCACACCTCCGGGGAACTCGATCATGTTCCGAGGGAGGCAGGGGACATTGAGTCCGAGTGGGTATGTTCCGGGCCTCCATTGTTGAGGCGGCCGACCGGAGCTGTGGCCGTAAGGTCGTTGGTGCCTGTCGTGGCGGCAATCCCGAACTCGTTGGTGGACACCAGCAGTGAGGGATGCCGTCAAGCTGAAGAAGGAGTCCTAAGGCCTTTTTGGCATGTGGGACTCTGGAGGCAGCTGACGGGTATCGGCAGGCTAAGCGGGACGCGGCTTTGGCGGTTTGCTGAGGCAAAAACTCGGACATGGGAGGAGTTTGGAGAGGCCATGGAGAACGACTTCCGAACGGCTTCGAAGAGATTCTGGTCCACCATCCGGCGTCTCAGGAGGGGGAAGCAGTGCTCATCAACACTGTATACAGGGGGATGGGGAGCTGTGACCTCGACTCGGGACGTTGTGGATCGGTGGGAGGGGGAATACTTCGAAGACCTCCTCAATCCCGCCGACACGTCTTCCAATGAGGAAGCAGAGTCTGGGGACTCAGGGGTGGGACTCTCCTATCTCTGGGGCTGAGGTTGCCGAGGTGGTTTAAAAAGCTCCTCGGTGGCAGGGCCCCGGGTGTGGATGAGATCCGCCCGGAGTTCCTCAAGGCTCTGGATGCTGAGGGGCTGTCTTGGTTGACCACGCCTCTGCAGCATCGCGTGGACGTCGGGGACAGTACCCCTGGATTGGCAGACTGGGGTGGTGGTCCCCCTCTTTAAAAAGGGGGACAGGGGTGTGTTCCAACTACAGGGGGATCACACTCCTCAGCCTCCTGGGAAGGTCTATTCAGGGGTCCTGGAGAGGAGGGTCCGTCGGATAGTCGAATCTCGGATTGAGGAGGAGCAGTGTGGTTTTCGTCCCGGCCGTGGAACGGTGGACCAGCTCTACACCCTCTTCAGGGTCTTGGAGGGGGCAATGGGAGTTCGCCCAACCAGTCTACATGTGTTTGTGGATTTGGAGAAGGCGTCGACCGTGTTCCCGGGGATTCCTGTGGGGGGTGGCTTCGGGAGTATGGGGTGCCGGACTCCCTATACGGGCTGTCCGGTCCCTGTACGACCGGTGCCAGAGTTTGGTCCGCATTGCCGGCAGTAAGTCGGATTCGTTTCCAGTGAGGGTTGGACTCCGCCAAGGCTGCCCTTTGTCACCGATTCTGTTCATTACTTTTATGGACAGAATTTCTAGGCGCAGTCGAGGTGTCGAGGGGATCCGGTTCGGTGGCCTCAGGATTGGGTCTCTGCTATTTGCAGATGATGTGGTTCTGTTGGCTTCATCGAGCCGTGATCTACAGCTCTCGCTGGAGCGATTCGCAGCCGGTTGTGAAGCGGCTGGGATGAGAATCAGCACCTCCAAATCCGAGACCATGGTCCTCAGCCGGAAAAGGGTGGAGTTGCCCTCTCGGGTTGGGATGAGGTCCTTCCCCAAGTTGGAGGAGTTTAAGTATCTCGGGATCTTGTTCACGAGTGAGGGAAGGATGGAGCGGGAGATCGACAGACGGATCGGTGCGGCATCTGCAGTGATGCGGGTGCTGCACCGGTCTGTTGTGGTAAAGAAGGAGCTGAGTGGAAGGCGAAGCTCTCTATTTACTGGTCGATCTACGTTCCTACCCTCACCTATGGCCATGAGCTTTGGGTAGTGACCGAAAAACAAGATCGCGGATACAAGCGGCTGAAATGAGCTTCCTTCGCAGGGTGGCCGGGCTCTCCCTTAGAGATAGGTGAGAAGCTCGGTCATCCGGGAGGGGCTCAGAGTAGAACCGCTGCTCCTCCGCATCGAGAGGAGCCAGATGAGGTGGCTCGGCATCTGGTTAGGATGCCTCCTGGGCGCCTCCCTGGTGAGGTGTTCCGGGCACGGCCCACTGGGAGGAGACCCCGGGGAAGACCCAGGACACGCTGGAGGGACTATGTCTCTCGGCTGGCCTGGGAACGCCTTGGGATCCCCCAGAGGAGCTGGAGGAAGTGGCCGGGGAGAGGGGGGTCTGGGCTTCCTTACTCCGGCTGATGCCCCCGCGACCCGACCTCGGATAAGCGGAAGAAGACGGTACGGTACGGTACGGTACGGAATTGTTCACCAGTTGTTTCTTGTAAATGTGTGAGGCTCATCACAGCTAGCTTTTATTTTTATTTTTTTTGCTGCATTGATCAGAAACACGGGGGAAATCAGCATCAGCCTCTAGAGACGGCGGGAAGTGAGCGAGTGGCGGTTTTTCCTCCACATGCCTCCACACCTTCTTTACGTCGCTTTGTTTTGCTAGCAGGTGTAGATCTGCAGGTAGATCTGCTAATTGTGTCATAATTGGGTTTTTGGTTTCTGAGCTGCTTAAGGCCACAGATGAAAGACTTTATCCGGGCTGTGTGTGTGTGTGTGTGTGTGTGTGTGTGTGTGTGTGTGTGTGTGTGTGTGTGTGTGTGTGAAAGTAAAGGGCGTGTTGAAGTGAAAAAGAGAGAGAGAGCTGTATGTCTGGACGAGTCAGGGAGGACAGAGAAAGTGAGTCAGGAGCCTTTTCGTCTGTCTTACTGGTTTTAGTGCCAGTGAGTGAATATTGGACTGGTTGTGAGTGTGTGTGCATAGTGTGTGTGTGTGTGCGTGTGTGTGTGTGTGTGTTACTGGGACAAGCCCATCTGTGGAGCTCATGTGTGATGGATGGTGAGTGATGGAGGGTGTGAGGTGTGTGAAGGAGGAGGTTGAAGAGGAGAAGCAGTGGTTTGGGGGAGGGTGAGAAACTGGTCTTCCATCTTTGCGTGTGTGCACGTGTGTGTGCGTGTGTGCGTGCGTGTGTGTGAGGCAGAAGAGTCTTGGTGGTACAGCAGTACATCACGGACCGGCTAATTGAATGCTGGAGACTTCAAGGGTCGTCCGTCGTTCCTCCTCTCTCTTCTCTCTGTGGGCAGATTCCTTGTTGAAACCAAACATATATTCACATCCAGTTTTAAATCTGCTGCCAGGTCATGTAAAAAAAATAAAATAAAAAAAAAAAAATCCTCCAGACTTTGGTAAATTTTACAAAATGCATTTCAACTGCCCTGTTCAATGAACAGTTTGGCCAAAAAAACAATTAACTGAACTGCAATGATTCTTTTTACTTTTATTTATGTATTTTTCCTTTCGTTGTTTTTGACTAAGAAGTGCTGAAGTTCCTTTTCTGTTACAAAATGAATGTGGTTTTGTGTTTTGATTTCAACAAATCAAGAAAAGCAATCCTATCTTCTTGAAATTGACATTACAAACACCAAAAGTTTAATAAGAAACCAGCTTATTTTTTTTTCTATGAAGAAAAAAACAACTCATACACCTCCATTAATAAAGAAGATAATACTTCTTTTTTTAAAAAAAAATCTTTAATAACAAACTTATTTTTAAGAAATGTATTTAGACATTCTCAAATATAAAAACTTTCCTTGTCACTCGATCCAAGTATTTTTCTTAGTTTCTTAGTTAAGCTCAACAAGCAACTGAATCCAAGTCTTTTGTGAAACAAAGCTTATTAGTTTTTTAAGAATCAATGTTAGTTAGACTGGAAATATGATTTAGCTAAATTTGTGTGTAACCTATAATAACCTGCTTCACTCAAATCACTTCATGAATTAATTATAATCAGCATCAGCTGGTAAGTTCAGACTCCTCTTTTTGATTTTATAACAAAAGCATAACAACAGTAATTTTTTTTAGGGGTGCAAAGTTTGTCAACTCTCACCAAAAATGTAAAAGTTTTACCTGCTGTTATTATTCATGTCACTAATCCTTAAACTCAGTTTTTAGATTTTACTGTAGCTTTTAGACGACCAACAGAAACAACTTTGATTTTCTGAATTTAAACAGGAATTAGAAACGACAGCTGTTATTTATGTAAAGCAGACTCAATATCTGTTACACAATTGCATTTTTAATGTAATTGTCATTATTTCATTACATTTTGCATGTAATGATGTAAATGTAAATGATGAATAATATTCACTATTGTAATCATTATTGTTGTTTAATATTAAGCTGTAACTTATGAAGATTGCCATCATTTGTAATTGTTGTAATTGTAATTTTCTCCACGAATTAACTCTGAATCTGATGAAAAATAATTTACAAACTGAGAGGAAAGTCGATTTGTTTTTTTTTCCATAACTGTAACTACAAAAGGTTCAAAAGTGACGGAGTCGTCATAAAATAACACGCAAAGACACGATCATTTTTTCCCTTTATATATATTTTTGGGAAGTTATTCGTCTGTCCACTCCTGTCAACATCATTTCTTTCAAAAGTTAATGACAATTTCAAACTGTATTTTTCCCACAAGTATATTGATTCTTCTTTTAACAGAATCAAAACAAAAAAAAGACGAAGAAAAAAATGAATTGACAACAAATGTACAACATGTTCATCATGGATTTAATTAAATAACACACACACACACACATGCACACGCACACATGCTCAATTCTTTAAATGACTTTTTTTTTTTTCAGGAAAAGGCTTTGGACCAGATATGCATATATCCAAATATAATGAAATATAAAAGTGTTATTATGTTACAACAGGGTCTATAATCCAACGCTAACATCCAGAGTAGCATCAGCTGTTCCTTCTGCCTTTACTAGAAGAAGTTAATCTGTTAAAGAATGCAGTTAAATAACTTAATACATTACAAACTTGTTTTCCTGTTTTCCTGCTGTTTCAGAACATTTAGATCATTGTGATGAAAAAAGTGAGTGAGATTGAAGCAGTAAATATGGATTTGATGAATCCAAATCTTTATTATTGTTGGTAACTAATATGTTACATTTACATTAGTATTTTTCAGAAACAAAACGTATTAATTCCACCATGTTGACTCTCAGATCTATATAATAATATAATAACAGCTGAGCTTTATATATATGTGTATATATATACAAACACACATGTGTATCACAGTATTGTTTCCCAGGAGAATCTGTCTTTAATTTTATTCATATCTTTTCCTTTGTTGTTTGTTTTGGCACACAAACATCATGAAACCAGAACGCAATGTCATATTTTTTTCAGCCATTGATGGCATTTATAACAAACACGCCCTCCCAGTTGACTTAAACCCCCCTGAAACCCCCCCACTCTGCTGCGAACACGGGAAGATGATGCAGGCTTGTGATTTTTAGAAATTCTTTCATGTCTGTTTCCACATCTGGGCAGATGTTGTAACATCGCAGCTCCCCAGAGGCCTGAACGATAACATTTCTATTCAGATCTCATCTTCTGTGTTAGCATGTTGCATCTGGGATGTGATTTTGTTTTGGTTTTCACGTGATTTTGCTGTGAATAAAAGGGTTAGCTCTATTAAAGAGCGTGTTAACACCTCACTGGTGTGGCGGTCTGACCTCTGACCTCTGACCTCTGACCTCTGAGCTGCTGCTGGCGCTACATCACCTCAGCAGTTCCACCTTCACAGATTCATTAGTGATCAGAGAGAGGTTTACGGAGCGTGAACACGCCAGACGCGGTGAAACTGCTAACAGAGGAGATGGGGGGGGGGGGGGGGGGGGGGGGGGGGGGGGGGGGCAAACTTGTTACATTTGTGGTGTATTTCACTTCGCGGCGCTGTGACACGTCTCATTTTGACCCCTTGACCCCGGGCTCGTGGCTCGTGGGTGTGTAACAACCTCGAACACGCGTGTAATTGAGATTTCAAAGCCTTGATATCATCTCTCTCCGTTTTTATTCTCAACTTTAAAACACTCATAAATATATAAAGATTAGCCTTCTCTCTCTCTCCACCCTTCTCTTTCCTGTTATCCTCCACAGTTATAATGATATTTGATGTTAATCCCAGAACAATATCAAAAGATGACTGTGTCTGCGCCGGTATAATATTAATATTATAAGGCTGCAGGAAGGTTCTGGGATGTAAGAGCACATTAATGCAGTATAAGTATATATAAGTATATATAAGTGTAATTTGGTATGTAGATGGATGGATGTGTGAGGAGGATTGTGTGTGTGATGAAATTCCTTGATGAGTTTTTAACTTGCATTAATTTCCTTCTGGTTTGGTTTCTTTTTCACGCTGAGGAAAAAAATCCAAGAATAACTAACGGCATCTTTTCAAACCACAGAAGAATGTCCTCGCTGCTGATTGGTCCAGTTCATCTGCCATGAGGACAAATAAACGTTAATGCAGAAAGAAGATGCCGTGTTGTGGCGTTCAACTGGTTTACTGCTCGTTTTTATGACATGGGAAACTGTTTAACGGTGCATAAATTTTAGAATTTTTGTGTTTTGTGTGTAGTTGAGTGTGTTAAAACCGTCCAGCCAGATTTCTGTCAGGCATTTCTCCACCTCACATCCCCATGTTTGTGATTCATCCTCCCTGAAATATGAATTTATACTTGATTACCTTAATCCTGAATGATAATTAAGCGCCTCAGTTCATGAGCTTTTGGACCTCTTTCGGTTCTTTGTTTCTTTACTTTCTCACCAGGAGAAAGTTCATCAGATGTTTTGGACTGAGGCCAGCTCCTTTTTTGATGTCATGTTTTTGGTCCATACATTAGCATGTTAGCATTAGCATTAGCATTAGCACCGGACCAAACAAACCACACTCTGCAGGAAAACAAACTTAAGTTTGTTTTAAACTGACAAAAGCATGAAGCTGTGAAGACGTTGTTGATCTCTTCAGCAAATGTCATGAATGAAGAAGATGGAGGGAAGTTCATGGTCATCTATCCTGTCCATTGACATCTAGATACTGGTCATCTTTCTGTCCATTATCTTTACTGTCCCAGATGTCCTCAGGTTAAAGCAGAGACACTGAGATCAGCAGCAGAGAAGAGACACTAGTTTAGTTTCATGATAGCTATTAAAAAAAAATCACAAAAAAAATGAACAAATAGATATATCATCAATGAAAGTAAAAAAAAATATGATACTTTATTTCTCTGAAATGACTCATTGAAACGTTGGTTCTGTTTAAGTTATAAAACCGATTGACTAAGTAAAAAGAGGGCTGGAAATAATAGAAGAGGGTGAAAAAACCTTTAAAAGCAGAACTGAGTCTGCTGATATACGGAGAATATTATCATAAATTTAACCTGCTCTGCTGACCTGGACGTTTCTTTATATTTTACCTTTTCAGCATAAAGTTTGGATAATCTCGAAACAAAAGTTTTGAGACTAGATCGGATGATTGTTTGGAGGATTCTTGCAAATGAGGATGTGTAATGAAGACATGTAACCCCCCCCCCCCCCCCCCCATATATATATACAGTCATGGAAAAAATTATTAGACCACCTTGTTTTCTTCAGTTTCTTGTTCATTTTAATGCCTGGTACAACTAAAGGTACATACATTTGTTTAGACAAACATAACGATAACCACAAAGATTGCTCATAAGAGTTTTATTTAAGAGCTGATATCTTACCATTTTCCATGGTTTTCTTGATTATAACCTAAATCACTTAAGTTTTTACATCAATAGCTATGGCGTTGTACTGCCAAAAACACTGCTTTTATGCATTCAGTGTTTTCTTTTCTGTCTGTTTTAGTCACATGATGACGTTTAGTGGTACCAGGTATTAAAATGAACAAGAAAGTGAAGAAAAAATGGTGGTCTAATCATTTTTTCCATGACTGTATATTGATATTATTACAAAAACAGCCCTTATTATATCTGGGTTGGTGTTTTAATGTGCCACGTGCTGACAAAACATTGCAATTTGCTGTGTTTTTTATTTATTTATTTTTTTTGCATTATGCTGCGCCTCGTGCACTTTGTCTCGGCGCTACTTTGAAATATTTCAAACTGGGAAAACACATCTCGCAGAGATTCTCCTGCTGGATGTGTGACGGAGATCCTGTTAATGACGTCCAGACATTATCTGATGCTGGCGAGTGAAAATCTTTTTGTTTCTACGAAAAGACTCAAATTTGCCTGCCAGGATTATTTGAAGCTCACAGTTCCTCCTTAAAGATACATTTCAGCAAAACTACATGATGTTTTTGTTTCAGATTTAATTTACAGACGTCTCCCCCTCAGGAGAAAAAACTCATTAAACCCTTACATTATTTTCCCATTTTTTTTCCCCTCAATATAACCGCCCACTCTTCTGTTATTACGCCATAACAGTGTTACTGCAAGACAATTGTTCTAGACGCTTAAATATTTTTACACACACACACACACACACACACACACACGCATAAAGGAAAATTAGTATTGAGCACCACATGTTACATGAAACTTTCACCAGATGTTGGTAACAACCTCATACAATCCACACAGGCTATAAAATCAAAACAATGAAGATGTCCATAAATTAAGCTTTTTGTAATAACAGGAAATTGCACAGGAAAGGAAAGTACAAAAAGGCATGGAAAGCCAAGACAACAGCAACCAGGATTTCTAAGATTCTGAATGTTCTCCAGCACTGTTGTTAACAATAATACCAAAGAGGAGAGAACATAATTTCACCATCACCAGGTAACCCTCACAAGATCTCTGAGCTGCCCAACAGCCGAGGACACCTGGTGGAGAAAGACATGGAACGAGCAGGTACAACTGACTCCACCGCATGTTGAAGCCAGTTTAAAGTTTGCTGCGTAACATTTGGACAAGCCTGCGACGTACCTGGAGAATGTAGTCTGATTGGATGAAACCAGAACTGAACCCTTTGGACGTCACAAAGCGCACCGTGATTGGACGTCACGCTGAAAATACCAGAGCAGCAGTGAAGTTAGGAGATGGGAGCATCATTCTAGATAAAAGTCTGCTGCCATCTACCAGGATGATGAAAATAAAACAAAGTGGGACATTTCAGAAAGACACTGGCTGCGGTTACATGATGTTTTTTAATTCGGAATTAATAATTAGGAATTAAATAATTCAGAATTAAACTATTTTCCTTCGAGTTTACATGGAAATAGTAATTCCGAATTAAGGTTTACATGGAAAACACGTTTGTTCGGCTTTATCTAACTCCTCTTTAGGTCTGGGGGTTGGGAAGGGTTCTGATTGGATGGGGGGGGGGCGGACATCTTTACGTCTACCGAAAGAAAACAACTTAGCTAACTCGGTTAGCAACGACATTCCACTTATTTTTGACCTGGGTGGCGTCTCTATCTGTGAAACCTCCTTCATTTAACCTGGCCGCTTTGAAAAGCTCACAATTTTTATGTTTCCTGCCATCTGTTCTTTTAATTATTTCCAGTTCCTCCAAGCTATTTATTAAATAAATCCTCTCTGCTCTTGAACCACCGTTTACTGCGTGCTGCCATCTTGAAACTTTTGTTTGAAAACAAGCCCAGCGCGGAATATAAGCGTCATCGCGACAGACGGACAAGAGAACTAGCATGCGCAGAAAGACGGGAATTAATTTAAACAGGAATGAGGTTTACATGACCGCGGAATTATTTAATCCAGAATTAAAATGGGAATAAACCAGCCACTTACTTCGGAATTAAGTTTAATTCGGAATTGACATTTTCATATGGAATTAAGTGTTTACATGGTAACTTTTATTCGGCTTTAACTTTAATTCTGAATTAAAGAGGAATTAAACTTCCCATGTAAATGCACTGAATGATCCCAAACACACAGATAAAGGATTCCTCAGCTCAGAAGATAAAGCTGCTAGAGTCGTCTCTTCTATGGAAAAACTAAAGGTCAGAGTTCACAGAAGAGGAACATGTTTGTGTGGAAGAATGAACCAAAATCACATCTGAGTAATGAATGTGACTAGTTTCTCTATTCAGGGGGCGTCTTGTAGCTGTCGTCACCAACAAAGGCCTTTGTTAGATGTAATAAATAAAACCCTTCAACAGCTCCTATGAGGGCGTTGCTACAGCAGAACGATCCGCATTAATAGGTTTCAGAACAACAAGTGGTAAGTTTCTGTTGATATTTTGTCTCGTTCTTCTTGAAAATGACTTAAGGTAAGCAGCGGTACGGCGTCTTCATCGTTGCCTGTCACCTGTTGGGGACAGGTGAGGTCCTTTACCTGTACGCTCCTCTTCCTCAGTCACACCTTTGTGATGTGTGGAGTAGGGATGCGCGCGATTAGTCGTCTAACCGATTAAACGTCCGCCCACTTTCTAGTCGGCACCAGAAATATTAGTCGTTTAAAAACCAATTTGTGTTTTATTCATGTACAAGGCCGCTTAACTGTCATACAGCCGCCGCCACTAGTCGGGGCTACAGAGCCGTCAGACAGCAGCCCTCCCCTCTCCGCAGAAATGCTCGAGTATACTGGAGTTTTAAAACGGCAACGGTGGGAAGATGGTCTCGCTAAACCAGCGCGGTTTGGCGGTACTTTAATCTAGAAAATGAAAACTAGGTAGTATGTAGACTGTGTCAGAAACAACTGGCATACAATCACTCGACTGGAGCAATGAGCAACCACATTAACTCAAGCATTTGGATGTTAATCTGCACGAGACGACGGCTGCTGATGCTAGCGGTGCTGATGCTAGCGGTGCTGATGCTAGCGGTGCTAGCCACACTCAGGCTGATTTAACATTGTTTACCCGGAGACGTGTTCTCCCGTCCGGTCTGAGAGATTTTAGATGTTTGTTTAATTTTACACTCATATTGAACTGCGCATAGAGCTTAATAATTCAGCAGCAATTTATCTTTTTTAGATGTTACATTATTTGTTAACTTTAAGTGAGTTTTAGTCGGATGTGCAGGGTTTATATTCATACTGCGCGGCGCAAAATGCTGCTCGTTTCGGTTGAAATGTAATTATAAATTAGATGTTTTATTAACTTGAAAGTGAATTAAAGATATAATTGTTGTCGGATAATCTGCAAGATTCAATGTGTCAGAGGCAATTTATTTATTTTGGTGGTTAACGTTTGACTGAGTTGCCTTCATGTTCACATTCATTCATACTGCACGGTGCAAAGTGTCTCGTACTTCAGCGGCATTTAAAATCCGACATGGTTGTTGAACATTGTGATTAAGGCTTAAAGAACTCTTGTTACACACAATATTTTTTGGGACAATGTTTCAAATTCTGTTTCGATGTTTCAATAAATTGTGCTAAATTTTCACTGTTTTCTGAGCGTTTTCCTTTTTTTTTTAGACTAGTCGACTAGTCTTAATTAAAATTTTCGTTTAGTCGACAGGGAAATTAGTCGCCAGGAACATCCCTAATGTGGAAACTTTGAACTGTTGCTGAACAATGTGGACGGAGCTTTTAATCTTTGATCTGGAGCAAACAACATCCATTTCTTCCATTAGAAGAGCTGGAATATCGATTTATCAGACAGAACTTCGTTTCTGTTGTTGCTGCCTCTGAGTGGAGCAGTTCTTCGACCTGATTGGTTGATATTCTCTCTTGCTAAGCAACGATGGACAGACAGCTGCCCAGATGTGCGTGTGAACCGAGTCATCGTCAGCTTGTCAGGTTTAACCCCAGAGTTGGTTTGTTTTCACTACAACTCTGTCACCCCTAGAAATAATAGAGAGCAAAGTGTCGGGAACGAAAGAAACATCCGGAAACTGACGCTGCGACATTCATTCCTCAAACTAATGAGCCGCTGCTTCTCGTGTCACTTTCCTCCTTCAGAATAGTGATTATCCGGTGGACAAAGAGCAGAGATACCTGAACCACACACACACATTAACACAAAATACATGTTCACCCTGCCGCCGCCGTCTTTCTCTCCCCAGTTACCGTGACAACAGAAAAACTGTTTTCTATTACTGTAATGATCTCCTAAGAGTCATAATCTTCCAGCGTAAGCCTCGACACTTAAGCCTGAGTGTCACTTGAGGTTTCTGAAGGTGTGGCCGACAGCCATGTTTACCTGAGCGACTATCAGCCTCTGAAACTCTGCAGGGGTTTTATTTATTCTGCCAGATTGACTCAGTAGGGGGCGCTGCATTTGAATTTGAATTATTACGATAAAAGCCACTTCTGTCTCAAATGAGAAACTCTGGCATAACGCACTCCTGCCACTCAGTTGCTCTAAAACAGTGATTCCTAAAGTGTGGGCCGCGGCCCCCTGGTGGGCCGTCATGGTACTGCAGGTGGGCCGTGAGAGCTCATTAAAATTAAACAAATATGTTTTAAATCCTCGATTTTTTTCAAAATGTTTTTAATTACTGTAATATACTAAATACTAAAACATTAAGAAGTAATAAAATAAACCAGTTAAGTGCTATTTTACTGTCATCTTAACTTGATATGACGAGCGTCACTTTATTTGTTGACCCCTCACATTCAGAGTGCGAATTATACAATGACAGTTGGGAGCATAGACATATATAGAGATAGACACCGCATCAAACGCTACTCCCTACTGGCGCTGGCGAGATTTGGGGCCGCCATCTTGGACCGGTCACCCGCTCCGCTCAGTGTTATTTGTTTGGCAGGTGTGCCGTCAATGTATTTAATCATACCTCACGAAACGAACTGATTTTCACGCGTTTTTTTTTTTCTTTTGCTGCAAAGGTCATAAATGTAGCTTTGATACATGACACATGGTTTGACGTATTTTAATATTGATAGTGAGCTTAGTAATATAATGAATATCTCCGTTCCTGTTATAGGCTAGTAGCCTTTTAAGTAGGGTCTTTTAAGAGGGTCTAAAGACTTAGGCTACAACGTGGACTTAGTTCATTTAGCACTTTTAATGCCTTATGGTTTGTATAGTTTTATTCCATTTTCATTAGGCTTTTTATTAATTTGACATTGCTGTTCATTAGCCTACTGCTATTCTCCTTAATGTAGGCTAGTTTTATCATGCTGTTATATTTTGCTTGAATTGACAGTTTATTATTGCTGTTTTCCCTATATTTTTTTTATTGTTTATTTCATTATGCTATTGACTGAATTGACATTCATTTTTGCTATTCTCCTTATTAGCTATAACATCTCAATCTGTCCCCTGTTACATTTAAGTAGGCTATTATATTGTTTTGCATAGATGTCATTTTGGACAAAAGCGCAACCGTAACTGTATGAGGTGTAGGCGATGATAGGAATTTTGCAAATCACACATTATAAGTATGATAGAGAAGCAGAAACAGATAGTGACGGTAAAGGTATTTTAATCAATTGAAGCTACTACTACGGTTATAATCCCAGAGAATGACCGGTCAAAGATGGCGGCCGCATTTCTCGTTCCAAACAGCCAATGCGGCGTCTATCTCTATATATGTCTATGGTTGGGAGGGTCAACATTTTCTAGAGATGACAAAAATGAAATTTGTCCCTTCTTTAGGGGGGGTCGAAGTTGTAATTGGGGGGGGTCAAACCCCCCTGTAATTTGCACTATGCTTACATTAATATCAGAACGTAGCTTCTAGTCCTGTTTGTTGATAACAGTTGTGATTAAAGGTTCTGGTGGGCCGCGGAAATTTTTCACATTTCAAATTGGGCCTTGTTATTCTGAAGTTTGGGAACAGCTGCTCTAAAAGATTTCTTATTTGGTGATAAATTTGTAAAGTCCTACATCCTCATCTTATTCTCACATTCATGCTGCGTTCACTGCACCTTGGAGGCACAAATCTGCAACACCTGTTTCTAAAGAGGTAAACCCCGATGAGGAGGGTAGAGTGGAAGAAAAAACTGACTGCTAAGGGAAGGCGGGGCTACACCTGGACAGGTCGCCACAGGAAATTAAGGCAATAAAAAGTCCTAATATGTTTCCTTTAAGGCTCGTTTGAAGCTCAGTGTCACATCTTAACACTAAACCTTTTATATGAAACCGAGGAAATATCAGCAACTAATTTGAGGGAAAGACAAGTTGTTTACGTTCTTGCAGCTGCATCCAAATTCATAATTTCTGCTGAATAAAATATCACAATAAACAATAAAAGAACAGAACTGAGAAAGTGACCGTTCGTCCACAGCACTGAAAGATTCACCGTAACTGATATCTGTCGTGCATTTACCGCCTCAAGACTGAGCGTACACGCCCACACACATTCCTTAAACATGCATACGGCCTCTTCAGCCTGTTTTTTTTTCTTATGTTAATACAACATTGCACATTTAGCACATCATTAATATTTATTGTAGCATCTGGTTTCTTTGTTCTCCCATATGGTTCTTATTGATATGCTACGCTACAAATACACCCTGGTGCAGTTTCTGGTATTTTATAGAGCTATGATGTATTTCTGCAGAAAATGTGGTTGTTTATTTTCATCTCAGTATATTCTTTATAGAGTATTTACTTCATTATAGTCATCCAATATGTTGGTCAACAACTGCTCACACTTTGATCTTCCCACTTTTCTTTAGTTTGCAATAAATGTTATAACTGTGGAATATGAAACTTTGGGTATTTGGTCAAGATTTATTCGTCGATCGTCGGGAGAATTAATGATTAATAATCGATTAATCATTAACATCTTTATATTGAAAACTATCACAAATATTCTTGATATCGGCGTGACGTTTGTTTTCCCCTTTGGCCTGGTTGCTATGGCCTGGTTGCTATGGCCTGGTTGCTATGGCCCGCGCATGCCCAGATGTGTTCAGTGGCCCGGATGTTTGTGGTCGACAATAATGTGACATTTCCTGTTTCTTTTCTTTAAAAAAAACAACGATAATAAAACAAGAGATATCGAGGAGACTACTTAACAAGGACAATTTATTTCAAGGCGCCAGTATTACAGGCTTTTTGTTTCTTAAAAAGATGCGCTTGTCGTGTGCTCGATGTGCGCTGCAGCTCCTTCTGGTCCGTGCTAACACCGAGTTGAGGCTAGGCTAGGCTAGGCTAGGCTAGGCTAGGCTAGGCTGATGATGAACCGCCTCCACCGTCTTTACAAGGCTTGGATGCGTGTTGTTCCAGTGATACATCATTGTCGTTGTCGATTAATTGTATTTGTAATTAGCATTGCAGTGATTGCAGTACACTTGCTTATTTTCTAAACTAAAATGGTTCCACGCCACACTTCGCCGCGACCGCTTCATGATTAGGCGATGACCTACAGAAGCTCGCATGTAACAACTGAGTCCAGCCAGGGTAGGGTGATGGTGAAATGTTGCCCCCTGCTGACAAATTTCTATCAGTGGCACAGAGAAATGCATCGCATTGTTTGAGGACGTGCACTGATAACCTACATTCAGATTGTTTAAAAAAAAAAAATAAACGTTCGGTTCATCGATGAAAATGAATTTCTTCGACCAAATTCTTAATGATCAATCATTGATTAATCGATTAATTATGCCCATCCCTACCTTGGATATTAATGTGGATCATGCAAGATAAATTCTGGTTTCTATCCTTTGATGTTGTTTTTTTAAATGAGCATAGATTTTAAAAAGAGAGCTGCAAAATGGTCAGTGCAGTCTCTTAAGAGTTAAAAAGTGTGCCATCGGATCCTTTTTAACAGTTTTATTCAAAACTCATAGTTGAGCCTAATGAAGAATTGCAAATCTTATTAAAATGCTTTAATTGCTGAGACATTTTTATATTGGTCTATTTTTCTCCAGTCTTGGACGCACACACACATTTAAAAACAAAAAAATAACTTTGCTTCCTGTCCTTAATACAGTTAAAATGCTTATCAGAATCAGAATCAGAATCGTTTTTAATCGCCAAGTACGTTCGCACATACAAGGAATTTTGTTCCGGCAGGTGGTAACACTCTCAGAATAAGAAGAAAAAAAAAAGAAAAACAGGATATGTACATCTATATACAAAAGTAAAAAAGTAAGTTAAAAAATAGAATAAAATAAATAAATAGGTAAGTAAGTAAAATATATGTACAAGGGTGCAAAGTACGCAAGACAGTATAAATGATTTATGGACTGTTCATTAAAGTATGTTTATGTGTTTATGTTTATGTTATGTTTGATTACTGAAAGTATTCATGACTGTAAAAATGTTTACTGTATTAGGAGAAATATGAACGTCGGGCCGAATCCAGCTGCATTTTTAAAACAACATCTGTAGCTGAGACGTGCGGAGGATTGTTAGGAAATATAAATTAATTCCAGTGACCAGTTGCGTCTTGAGCCGCCGTGGCTTTAACTCCGGCTGATGGAATGAAGTTTATGTTTACAGAATACTATTAGGGCCTTATTGTATTTTAATGTGATGGCGGGGGGCGTTCTTAATGTTTGACCTCTGGCCTGCTGAGGTGATAATTTACAACCCCCCCCCCCCCCCCAACCCCTCCAGCTGTCCCCCCCGAGGAAATCACTCTGGATCTACGGCTATCATTTACATCTCCTCGATTTAAAGCAGCGGCGGCGTGTTACGGCCCCGGGCCTCATGAATCAAACTTTATTGACCAGTTGGAGAGTTACAGACACCCACTGAATACAAATGCCGGTAAAAAGGCCACGGGGGGGGTGGGGGGGTGGTGGGGTGGGGGGGGGGGGTGAAGATTGAAGGTGGGATTACCAGCCACACACAGCAGACAGTGATGAAACTGCAGCAGCTGCCACTCATAAATATTTACGCTGCACTCCTCGTAAGATTCTTCACAATCAAAGGGGTCTAAAGCGCATCTTGATATTCCGTTAACCTGGAGGAGACGTTACTCAAAGAAAGTTTTATTCTGTTACTTGTGAATTCAGTGGATGTTTTGCAGTTTAGAGCTCTTTTCATCAACCATAAACTCTGTTGCTCAATAAGGGAAGAGAGTTGGAAACAGTTGGCTTTGATTAGGCCTATTTATTTATTTGTTACAATGCAATTAACTTTATTCCACTATTGTTATTTTTTTTAATCTTGTATAGGCTTTTACAAGTTGTTACAACGAAAGTTTTGGGATAAACTCTGCCAGGTTTGTGGACTAATTTGTGATTTGTGACAAATGTTTAATCTTCAGCATCTGTGTTCATGGCGTACTTCCTCGTCTGTGGCGATATGCTAATTCTGTTTAGCAGTTCGCTAACACGCCAGAATTTGGCCCAGTTTGTTGCTGGGGAAGCTTTGAACCGCTCTATAATTTTATCATATACATACACGCACACAAAACCAAAACACTTTCAGGTGTCAATATAGGAAATAAATAATATTGAAAATAATAAAGTGATCATGAATTTATAGTGACCTAACTAGTTTTCAGGGAACCTGTATTGGGTTTTCTGGTTCACTGTGCAGAACCAGTAGAGGAAACCAGAACAGAGCCAGCTGGTAAATTACTGGTAACAACTGCTTTTGCTGTCATGCAAGTTAAAATTCTACAGTAATAAACATCTGATATACGATTAAAGGTTAACAGAAATGTGTTGGGTTGGGTTTATTTCTGCCCAGAAAGATCTGAGACTGGCTCCAGCAGAACTCTGTGATCCTTAATGGGAAGAAGAGGGGATGGATGGATGGGTGGATGGATGGATGGGTGGATGGAGGGGATGGAATGGATGGGGATTGGGGGATGGGGTGGATGGGTGGATGGATGAATGGATGGATATGGGGGTGGATGAAGGATGGGATGGATGGATGGATGATGGGATGGATGGGATGGATGGATGGATGGATGGATGGGTGGATGGATAGGTGGATGGATGGATGGGTGGGTGGGATGGGCTGGATGGTGAGGATGGA
Source organism: Hirundichthys speculiger (assembly GCA_018398805.1). Classification (NCBI taxonomy): domain Eukaryota; kingdom Metazoa; phylum Chordata; class Actinopteri; order Beloniformes; family Exocoetidae; genus Hirundichthys; species Hirundichthys speculiger. The sequence continues at coordinate 63,611 of JAGFBZ010002296.1, read as the reverse complement.
TGGATGGGGGATGGATGGGATGGGAATGGATGGGTGGATGGATGATGATGGATGGATGGATGGATGGATGGCTGCTGGATGGGTGGGATGATGGATGGATGGGGGATGGATGGATGGATGGATGGATGGAGGGATGGATGGTGGACGAATGGATTAGTGGGATGGATGGGTGGATGATGATTGAATGGATGGATGGTGGATGGGATGATGGATGAGTGGATGGATGGATGGGATGGATGGTGAGTGGGGTGGATGGGGGATGGATGATGGATGATGTGGATGGATGGCTGGATGGATGGATGGATGATGGATGGTAGGGATGGATGAATGGATTGGATGGAGGGATGGATGGATGGATGGATGGATGTTGGAGGAGGGATGGAGGGTGGCTGGGTGGGGGATGGCTGGTGGATGGATGGATGGATGGATGCTGAGTGGGGGATGGGGATGGATGGATGATGAGTGGGGGATGGCTGGCATGGATGGATGGATGGATGGATGGCTGGCTGGATGGTGGATGGATGGATGGATGGATGGATGGATGATGAGTGGAGGGATGGATAGGTGGATGGATGGATGAATGGATGGGTGGATAGATGATGAGTGGATGGATGGAGGGATGGATGGATGGATGGATGGATGGATGGATGATTAGAGGAGGGATGGATGGATGGATGGATAGATGGATGGTTGGATGGGTGGATGATGAGTGGATGGATGGATGGATGATGAGTGGAGGGATGGATGGATGGATGGATGGGTGGATGGATGGATGGATGGATGGGGGGATGAATGGATAGATGGATGGAAGGGTGGATGGATGATGAGTGGAGGGATGGATGGATGGATGGATGGATGATTAGAGGAGGGATGGATGGATGGATGGATAGATGGATGGATGGATGGATGGATGATGAGTGGATGGATGGATGGATGGATGGATGTTTCTGTTGATAAATGAATAACTATAAATGTAATCTTTCATTGAATCTATAATAATCTTATTGTTACTGTTTGGTTGAAAATTCAATTCAATTTAATTCAATTTAGTTCAATTCAATTATACTTGATTTCCTAATCAGCTCCAGAACAGAACTTTACTAGTTAGTTTAGTTTTTTAAGTCTCTACCTCTGATGCTGCTCCTCCACCAGCTGACTGGAGATGACATTTCCCTCCCACAACAGATCTATAGAAGATAGAGCTGCAAACACTGAAGCTTATTCAGAGGTGAAGTCTGTTCTGTCTCTTCCTGAAGTATCAGTGTTCCAGTCCAGTCTGTTGTCCAGATGTTGTTTCCTCCACAACATCTGCTTCTTCTTCTCCAATGACAGAAATGATGCTTGTTCTTGGTCCTCCGACGACCTCAGTGTTGCTTCTCTAGTAAATCTGATTTCTAATGTCATCTGGCTTCAGCAGCTTAAACAGGAGGTCATCTTGTTGCTCTGGTTCAACCAGAACCAGAACCAGAACCAGAACCAGAACCAGAACCAGAACCAGACCAGAACCAGAACCAGTCCAGAACCAGAACCAGAACCAGAACCAGAACCAGAACCAGAACCAGACCAGAACCAGAACCAGAACCAGAACCAGAACCAGAACCAGAACCAGAACCAGAACCAGAACCAGAACCAGAACCAGAACCAGTGCTCCTTGCAGGAAACAGAAAATGTGTCATTTCTCTTCCCATTAGGTCCCCTGGTTTCTTTTGTAATATTCAACAAGAAAAAGGAGCAAATTAGCGCTCATGCAGTATTCATGAGTTCAGGAAAGTCCCGTGTAATTCAGCTGCTGAAGGAAACGAGGAAGTCTTGGAGCAGAGCAGCTGTGTTTTCTGCAGCTGTGGCATTCTGGGATTTATGGCCTCTTCCAGATCTGTGGTGTTTCTGCTCTTAGAAGTTGGCGCATTTTCTTCTTCACGTATGGCAGAAAGTGTTCCCTGTGCGTTACTCGTAACTGTTGGAGTCTAATACAGAATGTAATGGAACTACATTAAAACTGCTTTAGCAACATTAGCTGGGAGCTAATCCGCTGGGTGTCGGTGGAAAAACATGTTGGACTCCAGTGATCGGTTCATCATGGAGCTACAAACTGCTTTAGAACTGGCAGCATTTGACACAACTGCCCTTAACTCACCCACATGGTTGCTACATGAGAACTCTGCGTTTGTAGTGGCACCGAAGAGCCGTAAAGATCAGCCTGGCATTAAAACAGTAAAAAAAGCAACATTATGGCTCAGTGGTGATTGGTTTGGGAAGCTTTTTTTTTTTTTTTTCTTTTTTTGGCCATGCATTACCTGGAAGGATTATTAGGATTAGTGCTGGGCGATATGGAAAAAATCATATATCACGATATGGACTATTTTATATCACGATAACGATATATATCACGATATACCATAATAAAGTATGTTTTCAGTTATTCTCTGAAAAGTTTGACAAAAATTTCATTGCTTACTTTTCAACTTTATTTTGAAAGGACATTTAGCTGAACTGTCACAAACATACATTTTAGTGCAGCAAAAACAGGTAGGTACAGAGGTACAGTAGCTTTCACATTTTTTTAAAGTGCACAACAGTTTCTGAGAGGAAAAACACATTTTTGCACTGAAGTTCAGCTATAAAAGATAAACACAAATTATTTTTCCAACTTTCTGAAATCTGTAACCTTGTAGTGCAAAGTTTGCAAACCAATATAAAGTGTCCAAAGTAAACATCAGGGTTGAAGAGACTCTGTTTAAGGCATTAACCATGAATAAAAGTGCAAACAATAAAAGGCTACTTTGTAGAAGTAGATATGATTCTATCAAATTTATCGTTGCAGGTTATTTAATTACATATTTGCTGTAATAATTGATAAAATTAGGTTAGAAACTATAGAAACGATTGAAGAGAAATGGCACGATACACACTTTTATATTGTCCCCACGATATGTATCGTCATATTGCCCGGCACTAATTAGGACACTAATTAGGACGCCTGATTGGTCAGCTCCTTGGGATGGATGGTGGCCTCCCTGGAGAAGAGGAAAAATATTGACTTCAGTGAAAGTGCATTCATGCTTTTCTGTGTTGGAAAATTCTGTACTCCACCTGCGTGAGTACCGTGTGACAAAAGATTTATCCCTAGAATTAACTATGTCAACAAATGGAATCATAGTTTTGAGTCTCTTACTGATAACTCAACTCTTTTTTAATCAAAAAAAGCAAAAATTTGTAGAGCAGAACTGTTTTGCAGAACTAATTCTGCAAAAACAAAGGATGAAGATGGACATGATGCAGCGTCTCCTAAACGTTTGCCACCTTGTGTTGTTATGACAACAAGAGCCTCAGAGTACGGTGGCCCTGAAGGGCAAACAACACCAACAAAAAGGAAAACACAACGACATTAACAAAAACACAACGACATTAACAAAAACACAACGACTTAACAACAACACGACAACATTAACAAAAACACAACGACATTAACAAAAACACAACGACTTAACAAAAACACAACAACATTAACAAAAACAAACATTACAAAAAACACAACGACATTAACAAAACAAACGACATTAACAAAACAACGACATTAACTTCTAACGGAAAGGGTAGGTACCTGCTATGACAAGGATCATTGCTGATTGGACGAAAGCACGTCAGTCTGTTTAAAAGGTGGGGAAGGGCCCCGCCCACATCTGTGGTCTACAGTCAGGTGTATTTGGAGATGGCTACTACAGAATTACCACAATTACTACTATTACTACTATTACTACTATTACTACTACCACAATTAGGGCAATACATTTTGATGCTTCAAAATGAAGTCCGCCGAGCCGTAAACAAGGTGTTATGGCGTAAAGCAGCCTTAAAAACCGTTCTCTTAATACATCCATGAAAAAAACCCGCTAAAAAAGACTGACGTGCTTTCGTCCAATCAGCAATGATTCTTGTCATAGCAGGTATTATCCCAGTCCTTCTCAATAGTGGGGGCGGGACCCCTTGGGGGGGGGGGGGGGCGGGGGCGTGTGACCCCAGGGAACATTTTTTTTTTTTTTTGCCGTACTGTAATAAAGTGTAATTGCACACATACTCCAGTAGGGGGCAGTGGCGCTCTCATTGTCCCAGCGGGTTCAGGGAGTATTAGCTATATTGTGTCGGGTTTTTTGCACGGACATGTGTGCACGCAGCACAGAGCAGGAGATATGACGTGACACCACTCGAGAGAAAAAAATATTTAACAGGGATGAAAACAAAGATGGAGATAGACGGAGATAATGAGATAAACGAAAGTAACCAGAGAGTTAAGACGAGGAAATATGACGATGCTGATGTAGCGCTACGGTGGGATTGATGCACTTTCAATCTTTACAGACTAAAAAACTATTTTCATAAAGTTCATCTTTGTTATAAGTTGATCTATGTTTCTTTTTTTTGTTTCCCTTAATGTTAATAAGGATACGCTGTTATGCAGAGGTGTACTCATAATAATTTTGCTGAACCTACAACAGCAGCCGTGAACATGTGAGGAGACACCGCTGGGTTCCTGAACGGAGCTATTTATCTTTTACCGTTAATGAAGCATCGAACACAGCTATGAAAAGTATAGTTCTACTTTAGGAGCGACTGTTATGTGTTACTTTAAATTCATATTTACCCGACCTGACAGATGAAGGGTTCTGCTCGTGACGGATCAGACCACAGTGACGACGTGAACCCTGGTGGAGTCCACAGCCACCGATCATGTGGTTATCGCTCCACGCTTGGACCGTCCCAGGGTGCACGTCTACCCGACCTGAGCATGACTCAATCTCTCCACTGCTTCTTTCTGATGGAAAAGAGGTTCGGAAAAAAAAAAAGAAGAAGAAATCAATCAAAAACAATCACAGCATAGAAGACTGTTCTTCACTTTGATATGCAGATGTCATTTGTACAGCGGAGCATCATGGGAATATTGACACCTGAAAGGCAGAGATTCTGCGTTACTTGTGTTTTTTTTTTCTTTTTTAGCTTTTCATGCATCTGAATCTTTATAACCTCGTATCTTTTCTTTCCCCAGATGTGGAGATGTCGCCAGACACTGCGCTGTGAGGAAGAAGCTCGCACAACCGTCATCTGCGTCGCCCGTAAACTGGAAGCCCCCCTCAGATTTCTGGTCGCCCCGCTCGTCACGATGACAGTTTTTCGGTAGCCGTTCCCAGTTCGGCTGTTGCCCAGCAGTCCCAGTGCCAAAACTTTAACCATACGAACCACCTCCTGCGATGGATCGCCTGCGTCCGGGTGAAGGCGTGAGCTGGACTCAGGCCCTCGTCGGGGAACTGTAGCCGTCTGGATTCTATCCTGCATAATTCATTTTATTCTGGAGTTATTCTTTATTCGGATCAGGGATGGACGTACCAGACGCCAGCAGGCATGGCAAGAAGTCCACAAGTCAAAAACTCGAGGACCAGAAGAAGGTATGCAAGTCTTTTCTGTTACTCTCTTCTTCTTTTTTAGTCCTTTAAATATTCTTCATCGACTTCATTATCTCCTTTTTCCTCTATTATACACGCAGGAGCTCAGAGATGAAAGTTTGTTTATTGCTGTGTTTGTTGTTCTTCTTACAAAAGAAAAGGCATTCTGGGAATTCTTTTCTGAATTCCCAACAGCCCCTTTGCTCCATATTTCTTAATAGTTATTTATATAAAGGTTATGCTCTCTTTTAGCACATCCGGGCTTTTATCTGAACTCGTGTGGCAGAGTGGTGGGCGTGGCTAGTCCTGAACCCTCCTGGGAATACATATTTACCTCTGTTTGAGATGCTTTTCATGTTCCCGCCTTTGGGATAAAGAAGTGAATAATGCTCTTAAATGTGAAACCAACAGTTTCTCTGTGAAGCAGTGTCATGTGGGGTCTCTGGATGTGGTGTCCGGATCCAGCAGGCATGTTTGGTAGACGGCGCCGGGTCGATGGAGTCTGGCGTCAGGTCCAGTTCATGCCGTCTGCAGAATGTGAGATTTTAGGACAACAGCGCTACCTGTTGTCTACCTGTTGTCTACCTGAGGATACACAAAGACACCTTTCACACACGTATGATCCGACACAGCTGATGTGTATTTGTGTATCAGAACTATCTGTTCGGCTGTTTGGGCCACAGCGCTGTGATCCGCATGATTGATTTGGCACAAGCGTCATGCCGGATGTCCTGCCTGACGCAACGGGGAATCGAACCTACGTGGTAGTTGAAAGCTCTCTGACTGAAATGACTCCATACAGGGTGTAAAGACTGAAACTGTGCTCTCCAGTTCATTTGTATTCTACTACCTGTCTTTTGCAAATTCAAGCTCACTTGCAGGATCAAAGTGGCACCGTCCCACAGCGGCGTGGACGTCATTACTTTTCCTCTGAAATATAAACGCTGTGTAATAATCAGCCAAACTTCTCTGATTTAATGCTCTTTTCTGCTTCTACCTGCACCTGTCTTCCACCTTCACCCTCCTTCGGTCAAACATGGCTGCCGCTCTGCCTTTGTGTTCAACCAGGGACGAGTTTGAATGCTGATTTGTAAAAAGTAGTTAAACATTTAATGAGAGAACTTTCAATGATCAGTCTTGACGGTGTGATTGAAGAGCTGATTCACTGGTCCAGCATGTTTTTGCATTGATATCATAATTTTATTTAGTACTCAACTCCAAAAAAGAGGTTTTTCTAATATTCTGCCCATCTGTGTTTATGTGAGTATAACCAAACATTTTTACAACACCTCAGTGTAATGTAATCCAGGGTTGGTGAACATTACTTGAAGTTTCAGCTTCACAACACCAACAGTTGAAAGCATGATTTTGGATTTTATTCTCTCTGTAGCGACTTAGTCCCAGTGGCGCTACTGGTGGTTGATTGGTCTGGCTTATTTCCTACGTGTGCTCAATCTTGATAAACAGTGAATACTCTTCTTTGACGTTTAAAATTAGATATATTTATTTTCCATTTCACCATCCGTCTCCACTGAACAATATTCACACAAATAGCTTTTCTTTTCCTAATCACAAGCGAGCACAGTGGAAAAACTGTTTGCCTCCTGCAATTAACCACACCTGAGTGACAAGACAGGTGCCCTCAAATAACCTCCCAACCTCATCAACACAACAGACCTTAGAAAGGTAAACGCCCCCTAGTGGTTGAGAGGAAACAAAAAGAAACATGGCTCCTACACTCTCTTTCTCCCCGTACATGCACATTAGCACCTCGGTTGTTCAACGGCAAAAACATCCTTAAAGGTTTGAAACTGATACTGAAGTAAAAGAACACAAAAGGTGTCTTTGAGTGAGACAAACACAGTCACAGTCACACAGATATACACTCACCAGCTCTTTATTACATATACCTGTTCAACTGCTCGTTAACGCTAATTTCTAATCAGCCGATCACATGGCAGCAACTCACTGCATTTATTCATGTAGACATTATCAAGACGATCTGCTGCAGTTCAAACCAGCATCAGAATGGTTGTTGGTGCCAGACTGGTCTGAGTGTTTCAGAAACTGCTGATCTACTGGGATTTCCACCACAACCATCTTCAGGGTTTACAGAGAATGATCCGGAAAAGAGAAAATATCCAATGAGCGGCAGTTCTGTGGAAACGCCTCGTTGATGTCAGAGTTCAGAAGAGAATAGTTAGACTGGTTGGAGATGACAGGAAGACAACGGTAACTCACAGAACCTTCAGCCGAGGTGTGCAGGAAAGCATCTGTGGGTCCAAACAGGTGGAACCTTGAAGCAGATGAAGACCACAGCAGGCGCCAGTCCGGTCAGGTAAGAACAGGAAACTGAGGCTATAATCTGCACAGGCTCACCTCAGTTAGACCACGTCTGGTCCGATGGGTCTTGATTTCTGATTCAGATGGTAGAGTCATGATGGCGCAGATCCATCCTGCCTTGTATCAGCGGTTCAGCCTGTTGATGGTAGTGTAATGGTCTGAGGGTATTTTCTTGACACACCTTGGTACCAACTGAGTATTGTTTAACAGCTACAGCCCAGCTGAGTATTGTTGTCATCCCTTTATGATCCTAGCGTGCCCATCTATCTTCTGATCTACTTCCATCTAGACAGGGCAAGAAAACACACCATGATCATCTCCAACTGGTTTCCAGTAGGGATGGGCATAATTAACCGATTAATCAATGATTGATCATTAAGAATTTGGTCGAAGAAATTAATTTTCGTCAATGAACCGAATGTTTTTTTTTAAACAATCTGAACGTAGGTTATCAGTGCACGTCCTCAAACAATGCGATGCATTTCTCTGAGCCACCAGGGGGCAACATTTCACCATCACCCTACCCTGGCTGGACTCAGTTGTTACATGCGAGCTTCTGTAGGTCATCGCCTAATCATGAAGCGGTCGCGGTGAAGTGTGGCGTGGGACCATTTTAGTTTAGAAAATGAGCAAGTGTACTGCAATCACTGCAATGCTAATTTTATTCTTATTTATTTATTTATTTATTTAAAGGACCATGTGCAGTGGCATTAAAAAGATGGCTGCACCAGATTTAGCACCAAGCTAATTTCCATCTGTAGTCCTTAACACAGATAAACAGTAAGACAAGAAGGCAGAGAACATAAAATACAACAAAATAAAATCGCAAAAACAATTGGGTAAATTTACAATAGCTTAAAAAAACAATAAAAATGACTACTCTTTACAATGCATCCTGTACAGAATAATGCGAGAGTAAAATGAGCCCCTTAATGTGAGCAAGACTGGTTGCTGAGCAGCCAATTTTTGACTGCATGTGAAAAAATTATATAATAATATATATAAAAAAAATAATATAATTACAAATACAATTAATCGACAATGATGTATCACTTGAACAACGCGCATCCAAGCCTTGTAAAGGACGGTGGAGGCGGTTCATCATCAGCCTAGCCTAGCCTAGCCTAGCCTAGCCTAGCCTCAACTCGGTGTTAGCACGGACCAGAACGAGCTGCAGCCCACATCGAGCACACAACAAGCGCATCTTTTTAAGAAACAAAAAGCCTGTAATACTGGCGCCTTGATATAAATTGTCCTTGTTAAGTCGTCTCCTCGATATCTCTTCTTTTATTATCGTTGTTTTTTTAAAGAAAAGAAACAGGAAATGTCACATTATTGTCGACCACAAACATCCGGTTCACTGAACACATCTGGGCATGCGCGGGCCATAGCAACCAGGCCATAGCAACCAGGCCAAAGGGGAAAACAAACGCCACGCCGACATCGAGAATATTTATAATAGTTTTCAATATAAAATTGTTAATGATTAATCGACAAAGTGCAACAAACTCCAACAAAGTGCTTTTCATAAGTGATTGTCCAAGTGAGGTCGGGAAACATCTGAGCGAAGCCAATGTGGAGTAATATCTGACTGCTATTACGATCTCATCAAAGGATGATAGCGCTTTCTTTATTTTTTTATTTCTTTATTATCTCATTTAACCATGACTTCTGTTTAGGTTTTTTTTTTTTTAAATCATCTTTAAAGCCATGGAGACATATTGCTGCCTGTTCCTGCCCTCTGGTCTGTGATTAATTCTGGATCAATACAAAGTTCTGCAGTCAGTGTCACAAAACGACACTGTAATTAATCACACTTTAACTTTATTTAATATCAGTCCTTGTCTGTGTTAAACACCATGAAAGATATTTTGCCTTCACATATTTTGGGGGTATAAAACATGAATTTCAGTTTCTGAGTCCGGGTACTTGCACATTAAGTTGAAAGGAAGGGACCTGAAATATTAATCTGATGTACAAATTAGACTCTTGCATTTTTTTAAGTGTATTGATATGAAAATATCAAAAAGACAGGGAGACTCCCCCTTTTGCCCACCTGTTATTTTATTTATTTTTATTTTTTTTATCATTTATTGCTTTACAGTGCTGAGGTGGATGAGAACTGACCTTCTCATCTATTCACTGTAAATTTGGTCATTTTCTTGTTTTTTTTTTTTTTTGCTCACTTGTTCCGCTCTGCCAAAGAAATTGTCAGATCCATGGCCTGCAGGGGCTCAAGTTTTGTACAAATTAAACAGCAAAAATATAATGTGTTTATTTGACTTGCTGTAATTAAAATTTGATCACCTTTGGGTGGAACCAGGCGGGTTTATGATCGTTGCAGTAAATCTGTCTGATATCAAAAGGAATTTCCAACCTGCTTAACCCCGTTTCCAGCTGTAGTCTGGTGTGTTCCCCCCCAACCGATCACACCTTAACAACGTGGAATTTAATATTATTTTTAGTCTAAACAGAAGTGTTTTGACAATGAATGTTGAACAGAGCAAAATCAAACAGCTGCTTATGTTTTTTATATTTGCTGTTCAGAAATCGTTGCTTAGTTTAAGTGTCTCCATTGTAATATGTGGACATCAGTCCCACAGTTCCTGTGGTGTTCCTCAGAGCTCACTGCTGGGGTTGTTGCTGATTTATCTATTTGGACAGAGAATTGCGGTTTTAAATCACAACACCAGACAAATGAGTTGAATGAGTTGACTCTAAAGTCTCAGCCCGGGCCGACAGTAAATGAAGAGAATTAGTTGTACCCAGGGCTTGACGCTAACTTTTTTGCTCACCAACCACTGTGGCTAGTGTTTTTCCTCAGTCATTAGCCATTTAGCCTTTATGCTAGCCACAGTTTTGCTGTCAGTTTTTTTCTTCTTCACAATATTCTTGCATTTACATTTTAAATACAAACAATTAGTACAACTATTGTGATGCGTCATATCAAAGAATAAGTTACCAGCCAAAGTTGCTTGTGAGACAGAAATTGTTACTAGCCACAGCCAAATTTTACTAGCATTTGGCCAGTTGGCCGGTGTCAGTGTCAAGCCCTGGTTGTGCGTACATAAAAAGTATTGGTCTTATTATTCTGAATTGAGATGACAACCAAACAAACACCCTTCACCTCACCCTCCCTCTTCAAATGTGAGGGAGGTGAGTGGAATTATGGTGAGGGCTTGTTGTAAAAGGTCTTCCTTAGTTAGTTCAGTGTTTGATTTGTGCTCCCCCCCCCTCAAAAAAAAAAAAAAAAAAAGTGCAGTCCTAAAGTAAAAAAAGCATAACAACAGTTTTTACACAAACACAGTAATGGCTAGATCACCCCTCCCCCAACCCTAACCTCCCCCAGCCGTCCTACACGCTGAAACTTTATGATCTGTGTGAAGTTTATAATCTATTTCTGGAGCGAGACAAAAGTTTTTTTTTACTGAAGGAATAGAAAGCTGTGCTCTTCCCATCACCCTGGGAATCTTAATCTTCCCCTCCCTCTGATGCTCTCTTCCTCCCCTCCTACGCTTTACTCCCCCCATCACTAGCTTTTCTCCCACATGGATGCTGCTTTTCATTCATTTCTCCTGAAAGCGGTAACAGTAATCGCTGCGTCGTACAGAGAAATCCTTGGAACTTTCTTATCAGCCAAACAGCTGCTAGCTTAAACTCTGGTTTGGCAGATTTTTATCTTCACATCTCCTCAAATCTGTTGGCATGTGTAGGTTTTCCAGGCTACCAAACGATAGATCAACAGTTGAGCGCTGTAAGACCATCTCAGACTCCATTTAGTGGACCGTTATCAGGCTGCTAGCTAGCTGCTAAAAGATGAGTGGATACTTTTAACACCATAATGGTCTGAACACACACATGTAGAAGTATCATGTTGTTGTATCAGGATGCTGATATCAGCACAAGGAACTCAATCCCAGCTTGTAGGAGCGTAACTTGATTGTTATATTGAGTGAACAATTTATCCTGCATGGTTGTTTTCAAACAAAGATAACAAAGATAAATGTCCATGTTCACCAGGTGATAAGTCATCATAAAAAGTATGAATTAATCTTTTAAAAAAATAGCTCCATGTAGGCCTGCCTGTTTTTGGAAAGCACTTGATAAAAGTGTACATCTTCTCAGTGAGATGTAACGATATGGAAAATTTGATATTATAGTGACCAAATTATCACGGTTTACGATATTATTGCGATATTCTTATTTGCTGTACAAATGTCTAAAAAAAAACATACATTTTAATAATTTCACAAAATCTTGTGATTTTCTTGTCATATTGAAACATCAGAAGCCAAAATCTTATCAAATTGAAACTTTCACATTAAAGAAACAACTGGCACAGAAAGAGGTTTTATTTTAAATGAACAAAATAAGTAACAGGAACAAAGCTAATTTGTCTGGTGTAAATTTAAATAAACACTTTAACAACCATAGTAGGTCAAAATGTGCAAACAATTATCATGAACAAAAATTATAGTGAAGTTCAAATGAAATAAACTTTTGACTTTAAGCTGAACCTTAAATAAGTAAAATGTGCAAATAAGGAAACAGTTGTTTAGGAGCCAAATATGTTGTTCTGAATTGTAGTTCACTCTGTGTGTCTGTGGGTGGCGCTGTGTGTTACCTGAGGGTCAGGTATAAAGGTAGCTGCCTGTTATTGGTTGGCTGTTTTGACCGCTGTGGCGCTAACTGCCGGCGTTATGGTTGTCGGATCAATTAATGGAATAAATTAATATTTTAACTGCATCATAAGAACATCGTTCTGGTCGTTTTTCGATCGACACGCAACAGTAACATTTACGAAATGTGAGTTAGCGAAGCGCGTCAACCAGGTTAATCTTGGTGAAACATCTCAGTAGCTTGAAGCATTAGCCTTAGCTCCTTCAAGTTGCTTCTACAAATTACAATAACATGTAAATAAGTGCTCTGCAGACAGGATAACTGTCCTCCACCAGTTGTTCCTCTGGATTCTTTAAAAATAAAAACAAAATACGGCCAGACCTCGGATTTCGTTCTTTTAGTGGGTTGGTAAATGTCCTGCGTGCTATCACTGTTTTCCGCCATGCTAACGTTACGATGCCGATGTTACAAGCTACATATTCACACGAGACACAGTCGTGAGTCGCTCGCAGACTTGAATGAGGCTGATATTACACATCCTGGTAATCACCCACGATAATGAAATAAAGTCAAACATAAACGGTAATCGTTATCGTGTAAAATATTACCGCGCTTTACCGTAATACCGACAACCGCTACATCCCTACTTCTCAGTAGTGAAGACCCCCAAAGCATCGTGATCTTCTCTTCCCACCTATAAATGTCTGAAAGCTTCTCTGAAATCATTGATTTTTCAGCTCATTGCTCCTGAGATTTATGTGATTTAATTGTACTTCAGTTGGGAAGCATCAAAGTCAAGCAGGATCCAGACCTTTTTCTTTTCTTTTTTTCAGGCTGTTGGGTAAAAAGTGAAAACAACAGTTGGGTTGGACCCCTTTTGCTTGCAAAAATTCAGTTTGGACAGATTGAAGGACAGGATTTCAAAATTACATCACAAATCTACAAATTGTTGTAGATTTGTGTTGTTCCTCCCTCAGGCACATCCTGAAGCCATTTTTGAGAGGCTTTGTCCTGGAAATCCCCAAAATTACAAACGCTTGGGAGTGCATTCAAGGGTTTGTTTACACACATGTAAATAATCATAATATTAAAGTGTGGGACAGAAAGTGTATTGAAATTTCCTCCCAGCTGAGATGCAAAACTCCAAGCTAAATCTTAATTTCCTGAAAATGACTAATGACATTTTAATTGCAGCTTTTGTGACTTACTGTTTTGCAGTTGACTCTGTCCCTTGTCAGTCGGAGCTGTACCTTCGTTTCCACCGCTATATCTTTCTTTTCCACCGCTGAACTCGACATTTAAAATGGACTCTGGTCATTTTCCTGTTTTCGCTCCCACACATTATCACAAATCACGTTTGTTTGGAAAGAGTTGAGATCGACCTGAACTTTTTCCTCTCCTTGTCGCGTGACTTCGCCGTGTCTCTTCAGTGAAAGCGTTAAGTGCACGTGGTTACGAGCACGTCGTTGCCAGTCCATCACAGGGTCACTCCTGTCTACTTGATGTAAGATATTTCCCAGAAGTGGAAGGAAACAAAGCAGGCCCCGGTCTGGTATAAAGGGATTATCGTGTGCGGAGCCACATCCTGGGACGAAGGATCATCTCGAGAGCTTCGGTTTGGTCCATAACTCTCTCTGTGGAAGTTCAGACAGCAGCCTGCCACGAGATAGAAATCAGTTGTTGAGCAGTCGTGAATCATCGGCAATGTGGAATAAATTCACCAAATAAGAACTGGTAACTTTGATAATAAAAATCCTGCATGTGGATGATGTCTTCATACAAAACTTGTTTTGGAAGAAAGCTTGATGCGTCCGTATCCGTGCAGTAAATCGAGCCTCGACAACGGCGGGAAATACTTTTCCATCGCGCTCCTTTCTCTCTTCCTCGGAGCGATGATTTTATTTCGAGTTGTTTTTTTTTTTGTTCTCACACTATGCACACGGATGACAGGCGTGCATGCGTCGATGGTAGATGTTTCATACATTATTTATGATCGATTCGCAGCATGTTGGCACGTAATGATGCGCCTCATAAGTGTAGAGAAGGGTTTCACAAAGGAGCAAGCTGTGAGCGGTGAGGATGCACCTTTGAGTGCACCTGCACGTATGCAAGCATGTCTGAAAAGCTTCCAGATAGATCTGCTTGGATCTGGCGTGTAGCTGTGAGGGTTAATCTGACACACGAGAGCGTCGCTCTGCTGTTCAGGTGTCTCTGCGTCGATGTTCATCGTTCGACGCCTCCCCGAACGTTTTACCGGCAGCATCAGCCAGATGCTCAGGCGGCGGGACATCAGATCACTGTTTTATTATTCCCATTTGTTTTTTAGTGCATTAAATTGTGCAAGCTTTTTATGAGACTCAAAGGTTGTAAAACTTAAAATCAAAAGAGCCACTGACTGATTTATCTTTCCCTGGTTAACTTGTTTAATCTGGACATTTGAATCAGGAAATCTCAAACAGATTTTGTGTTTTGTTGTCATATATTTTGTGACGATTTCCTGCAATAATGTTTGAAGTTAATTGAATTGTCTGAATGAATTATTGAGAGGATTTTACATGAGGATGAGGCAGAAATAAGAAACCAGCAGAACTGTTTATGGACCATCAGTGCAGTAACTTCTATAACTTCTCTGCTGAACGGAGCCAACGTCTTTGTGTTAAACTATACGCTGGGATTTTGTGGTGTTTTCATTCACGACGTCAAACCTGGAAAGTGCTGATAAACTCATAGTGGCAAGAGAAGTATGTGAACCCCTTCACATGAACTGGTTTTCTGCATTCACCTGGTAAACAGATGTGATCTGATTTTCATCCACGACATAGTAATAGAGAAGAACAGTGTGGTTGAGCTGGAACATCATTTTTGTGTCTCCACCGAACACCAATACAACATTCAAAATGTATATTTGTATTTATTAGGGATGCACGATAACTGTTTATAAAACCGATACCGATAACCAATAACTTTCAGCTCCTAAAGGCCGATACTGATAACACACACATATACCTAAGATTATTACATCAATACTATGAACAAAATCAAAAATAGTTTTGACTTTTTACATGAACAGATATTTATTTTTTCCAATGAAAAACTATTGTCAAGCCTCTCAAACATTTTCATAAAGCTATCAAACAAACCTATTTGATATCTCACATTAACCAAATAAGGTTCATTACTGACTGATATAAAAAATAAAGGCTCCTTGAACTGATGGAAATACATGCATCAGAATTACTAACTGAAAAAGATTAACATTTAAAGGATTTTGGTTTGTGGTTCCATTTAAATTAATACCTTTAATTAAAGTAAATGATGTTCAGTAGTTTTTATTTATTTTTTTTTAATCTCATGGAAGCTTTAAATGAGAGGAATGAAGGAGAGCAGAGGCGAGGACAGACTGCTGCTGGCGCCCGTTAGCATTAGCTTCCGTTAGCTCACGTTAGCGCGATTTCAAAACTCCATGGAAGCGATTGTTATGTTGTAGGTGGCTGATCAGGTTTTACGTATTAAAGCTTGTGCTTCCCTCCTCGTAGAATTCACTCGGAGGATTCGTCACAAATAACCACCAAACTATCTTCTTCTGAAACTTTAACGAAGTTCCCCACGCCGCCATGTTTGTTTTTGTGATCAGCGCTGTGCTGCAGGCTGCATTCAAGGTGTAACGTAAATTCCTCCGTTCCCTCGTTTGCTAGTCGTTCTTTCAGCCTTTTCTATTTTTTCTTTTTTTATGTGTAACGTGGGAAAATACTGCGAATATCGATTCAAGTCAGCAACTACTAAAATTATGACCGAGTTAACGAGTAGTTTTCTGGCATGAGGGGGTATTCTTGATTTTCCTTATTGAGTAATCGTTTTTCTGATTATGCCGACGTCACTTGAACATAACATTCACTGCTGGTCATTCAAGGCTCAGAGGGAGCGAGACACTGCTGTGTTGACAGAAATATAAATGTTATCGGGGCTATTCGTCGGGATATCGGACTTATCGAGATGACGTCATAATTTCCTGTTATCGGTCCGATAGTTATCGTGCACCGCTAGTATTTATCAATATAAATATTCATGTTCGTGTCGTAACTGCTGATTGCATGTTTGCGTTAAGAAATGTGTTGCCTTTGCAGTGCTTCACTCCTTCATTCAAAAATCCATCCATCCATCCATCCATCCATCATCTATGCCGCTGAATCCTCTGCAGGGTCACGGGGATCTGCTGGAGTCTATCTCAGCTCTCTTTGGGTGAAACTTCATATAAAAAATGAAAAATAAAATTTACTTTGAGCAGTACGAAAGGATAAAGTGAGATGGGTAAGAAAGAGAAAAAATCAGGAGAACGACGCTGGAATACTTGTCAAAATCATGTGACAGTGAGAAACTGTTTTAGCAGGAAAAAAAAAAAGTGAGAGAAAATGCAATGTTAGGGTCACTTTTTCTTTCCCAGGGTGGTTCCTGTGGTGTGACTCCTCTCATTTTGTAAAGCCCCAGTGCGCCATGGGAAGAAGAGCTCTCAAGGTCACAACAAACAAGGCCTGAGCACAACCACATAATAAGCATTTCCTCCGCAACATGGCTGACTGATCACAGAGACCGGAGCTTGTCCTTGGATGAAAAATGCTCTCTCTCAGCCCCCTCAGATAAACAAGCTGCCTGCAAGAAAGCGACGTTTCTCATCTCTAATTCTGCTCTTATTTATGGTTTTTGTGTTGCTAAGGGATACTGTCGTCATGCTCCAGTCAGTTTCATCAAATGATACAACATCGTTTCAGCACTGGAAGGAGTCAAATTCAAACAGGTTGAGTTGCAAGTAATGGTTTGAAGTGAAGGAAGTGACCTCACGCTTCCCCTTTCAGTTAGTGTTCCCGCCATCAGACACACCTGCAGTCTGATTAAATATACGATCCGTACTACAACTACAACTTCTAAACCCGTCGAGACTGGAATGGAAATCTAAACAGAGAAAGCAGAGGCAAGTAAAAGGTTCAAAAGCGCAAACTGAGCAACACTTTGGACACACAGGAAAAGAGCCCGATCAAACAGCGGTAGACGTGTTTTTTTACAGTGTAAACTGATTCAGGTAAGTTTTCTTACTGGTGATGAAAGATCAGGAAACATTTCTACAGGTTTGGCAAGACCACGGTAAATCCAACAATCCGGACTTGATCAAAAACCCCAGCAGACGGGGGGGGGGGGGCAGGTGGTAACATCACCATGGTAACATCAGAATCTTAACGGGTCTGAGATTAATGATGGGACATTTGAAGCGAGGCTCGAGGCGTGCGCCAGGTAAGGAAGGGGCGTGTCAGATGAAGCTTGCCTCAAATTGTTGAAAACCATGTGACCAGTGACAAGTGAGACCTTGGATTAGGCGGGACACGTGACTGGTTCATTTTGTGTGTCAGTCCAAATTAAATAATTCCACGTAAACACTCATTCCTGTTTAAATTAATTCTCCTCTTTCTGCGCATGCTAGTTTTCTTGCCCGTCTGTCGCGATGACGCTTATATTCCGCGCTGGGCTTGTTTTCAAAATGGCAGCACGCAGTAAACGGTGGTTCAAGAGCAGAGACAATTTATTTAATAAATAGCTTGGAGGAACTGGAAATAATTAAAAGAGCAGATGGCAGGAAACATAAAAATAAAAATTGTGAGCTTTTCAAAGTTGTAGCGGCCAGGTTAAATGAAGGAGGTTTCGCAGATAGAGACGCCACCCAGGTCAAAAATAAGTGGAATGTTGTTGCTAACCGAGTTAGCTAAATTTGTTTTCTTCCGGTAGATGTAAAGACGTCCCCCCCCCCCCCATCCAATCAGAACCCTTCCCAACCCCCAGACCTAAAGCAGAGTTGGATAAAGCCAAACAAACGTGTTTTCCATGTAAACCTCAATTCGGAATTACTATTTCCATGTAAACTCGAAGGAAAATAGTTTAATTCGAAATTATTATATTCCTAATTATTAATTCCGAATTAAAAAACATCATGTAACCGCAGCCAGTATAGGTCCAACCACAAGCAGTGCTGTCCTAACACACAATACACCAAATATTCTGAATGAATATGAGCTGAATGAGTACACGACATAAAAGAAGCACAACTACCAATAATAATATTTAAACCAACAGCGGTGTTACTTTGAGTGCAAATCATTAATAAAGGAATAAAGGAACAAAATACAATAGACTTAATATTTTATATAAAGCCATATTGTGTTCGAATATGAAGCTTTAAGCAAAACGATGGGCTGGAAAGCTCATGTTCACTTTGCTCTCTGGGCGTCTTTGAACTCAACTCTCTTGTTGGTTTCTACTTTCTCTGAGCAGAATTTATCAGGGCAGAGCGTAGGGGGCGGGGCCTACACAACGTGAGCGGCTCAGTCGCCGTCATCAGAAATAAATGAACCAATGGGCTGTGGTGTCAGTGAGTTGGACCACCATGGCCAGTATGGGAGATTACCCGTCCAGCTGAGTAGATTGATCGTACTGAAAGCATTTACTCGACAGGTCCAGTAATTCATGGCTTGCCTACATAATTAGCTTGTTGCTCTGTTTATTCTATATATATTCTATTTTATATAATAAATCCATGAAGTGGATTTTGGAAAAGTCATCTCGTCTGATGTTAGTGATGACTAGGAAACATCTGTAAAGACACATGAGGACATATGAGATCTTATTCTTGAATATCCCTGGAAGGTTGATCATGTTTCAGGCAGACAATATTTAAATACAGATTAATGACTACGAAAAAAATTCGATAATAAGAGGACAATGTAAGGATAGAAAAGATTAAAACTGAAAGGTTCTCTTCTGCCCAAGTGCCTATTTATTCTTCAGTTTGTTATCTTTTTGATGCCATGGTTGTGAAACCCTGAATATGGGGGAAATAACGCCTCACTTAGAAGTGTTAATTGGATGTGATTTTCTAATTTAGCCTCTTCGACTCTCAACATGATTATTTTCTTTGTGTGTTGATGTAAATGGAGCACACAGCCTTAACTTTAGAAGCAGTTAATGAGCTGGACCTCTGTCACGTTCACTATTCAGCACGTGATCAAGTCATTTAAGCCTTCATTTGTTTTTCATCTGTTTTACAATCTGCAGAATTATTGTGGCTGAAAAAGTACATTTTAAAGCAGATGTAAATGTTTAACGCATGAATGTCGGAGGAGAATTTCTATTTAAAGCTATTTAAACACTAACATGCAGTGCAAATGCCTTTCCAAGAAAACGTGGATGTTAAAAAGTTATTTATGTAAAGACTGCATAAATTAATTAGTTTTAGTTTGGAATGACAGAAAAAAATTGTCAAATTAGAAAGTTGATTAAGTTGAAAATTCTTTCACCTTAGAGGAAAACAAGCATGAAGTGAAGGAGTATGATACCACGCAAATATGGAGCTATGGAGGGCCAGCTCTTTATTGTTTGTTTAAAAAAAAAGAAAAAAAAAGATCTACTAGTTCAACAGTCCACAGCAGCAGATGTTTGCACAGTAATTGCTCTGTGCGGTAGGAGCCCTGGAGATTGTTCTTTCCTCACTCATCTACAATTAAAGCTTGGTTGGCCAATGCTAAATGAAACCACTTCCTCTAACAGAGCGAGCCAGTTGGCTTCAAGTACAGTTTTAAATCAGTCAAGTGAGGCTGGTTAAGCTGATAGTTCCAACATCTAGCTGCGTTTTAGTGATTGCTGTAACTCCAGTTACCAAAAGAAGTTGACACACTGTGTAAAACATATATATATATATATATATATGAACAGAATGCAATGATATGCAAATCTCATAAACCCATATTTTATCCCCAATAGAACATAAAGAACAAATAAGATGTTGAACTGAGACATTTTACCATTTAAAGGAAAATATGAGCTCATTTTGACTTTGAAGGCAGGAACACATGTAAAAAAAAATAATAATAAAGTTGGAACAGAGGCTGGAAAAGTCATTGGTGAAAATCAAAAACAAATGGAGGAGCGTTTGACAACTAATTAGGTTAACTGGCAACCAGGGTTGTAATAGTTTTGGATTTTCCATTAATTTTAGTTTTTATTTAGTTTTTAGTTTAGTTTTTCAAATTCGTTTTTATTCATTTTTGTTTTGAAATAGTTAGTTTTAGTTTATTTTTTATTAATTTCAGTGTTAGTTTTATTTTGTAAATTAGGGTTGTAATTTCAGTTCGAATGAAGCACTGAACTTTTTGAAGGCTATCGAATCACATAGTCGTGTTTACATTCTGGTCTCAATAAACATATTTATCAATGCGTCTTCCCTCTTGTGGTGTTCCTGCGTATTTACTGACCAGCAGCTATCTGGTCTCCATGGAAACAGTCCATTATAGTTGCTGTTTTCTCCCGTTCCTTCCCAACGCTGACTGGCCTGCAGCTGCAGCTTCTCTTTCCAGGGGGCTAGCTTAGGCTAGCTTATCCAGCTAGTCTCGGTTAGCCTTCTTTCCAGGGGGCTAGCTTAGCCTAGCTTATCCAGCTAGTCTTGGTTAGCTTCTCTTTCCAGGGGGCTAGCTTACGCTAGCTTATCCAGCTAGTCTTGGTTAGCTTCTCTTTCCAGGGGGCTAGCTTAGGCTAGCTTATCCAGCTAGTCTTGGTTAGCCTTCTTTCCAGGGGGCTAGCTTATCCAGCTAGTCTTGGTTAGCCTTCTTTCCAGGGGGCTAGCTTATCCAGCTAGTCTTGGTTAGCCTTCTTTCCAGGGGGCTAGCTTAGGCTAGCTTATCCAGCTAGTCTTGGTTAGCTTCTCTTTCCAGGGGGCTAGCTTAGGCTAGTTTATCCAGCTAGTCTTGGTTAGCCTTCTTGTGTGAGCTTTTCAGATGGACTTTCAGATTCGTGGGTTTTTTTCTCCTTCAGTAGTATTCCACACATTGTATCACCTGCTTCTACAACAAGACACTTATTTTTATCGTTAACACAATTATAGTCAAAGAAATCGCTTTCTCACAACTTTTGCCGCAGCCATTACTGCTGATCACTTTAATTATTTTTTTTTTTTTTGCGGTTGTTGTTGTACGGGTGAACGAAGTTAATAGATTTCAAACGTTTGAGGAAAAAAAGAATTAAAAACATGAAAACGAAGGACGTTCTTGATATTATTATAGTTAATTTTAGTTTGTTTTATAAACACATAATAGAGTTTCAGTTTGTTATGGTTTTTTTAAACTCTCGTTTTTATTTTATTTCAGTTAACGAAAATGTTTTTTCAATTCTAGTTTTCATTATTTCGTTGGTTTTCGTTAACGATAAAAACCTTACTAGCAACAGGTGGTAACATGGTTATAAAAGGAGCATCTCGGATGTGAAGATGGGCAGAGGTTCACCAATCTGCAACAAACTGTGTCTAAAAGGAAACAATTTCAGAGAAATATTCCTCAAAATAAAGTCCAGAGCTGCTGCCGTCTTCTCAGGGCCAAAGCTCATCTAAAATGGTCTGAGGGAAAATGGAAAACTGTTCTGTGGTCAGATGAATCAAAATTTGAAATTCCTTTTGGAAACCAGGGATGGCATGTCCTCAGGACTAAAGAGGAAAGGAACCAGGCAGCTTGTTATCAGCTGACAGTTCAACAGTCTGCATCTCTGATGGTTTGAGGCTGCGTTCGTGTCTATGATGTGAGCAGCTTCCACATCTGGAACGACACCATCAATGATGAAGAGCACATAGAGGTTTGAGAGCAACATCTGCTCCCATCTGTCTCTTTCAGGAAAAGCCTTGCATATTTCAACAAGACAATTCTAAACCACACACGGCTTCCATCACAACAGCATGGCGTCGCAGCGATAAAAAAACATTTGGCACGTCGCAAAATGGAAAATCCAGCAATGGAGGTCCAGGACTGGTTGAGGAGCTAGAATCCTGCATCAGGAAAGACTGGGACAACATTCTCTAACCCTAACCCCTAACCCCCGAACCCCGAAAACCCCTAACCCCTAACCCCAACCCTAACCCTAACCCTAACCCGAACCAAAACCCAAACCAAAAACCCTAACCCCGAACCCTAACCCTAAACCCGAACCGAAACACTAAACCCTAACCCCAAAACCCTAAAACCCTAACCCACACCCAACCCCAACCCCAACCCCTAAACCCTAAAAAGAAAAACCCTAAACAAACCCTAAACCCTAACCCTAAACCCTAACCCTAACCCAAAAACCCCTAAAAAGAACCAACCCTAACCCCAACCCGAAACCCCTAACCCTAAGAAAAACCCCTAACCCCAAAAACCCCAACCCTAACCCTAACCCCTAACCCCAACCCCAGAAAAACCCCTAACCCTAAACCCCTAACCCCTAACCCTAAAAACCCTAACCAACCCTAACCCTAACCCGAAAACCCCAACCCGAACCTAAACCCCTAACCCTAACCCCAAAACCCCTAACCCCTAAAACCCCTAAACCCTAACCCTAACCCCTAACCCCTAACCCCCCCCCCCCCCTAACTAACCCTAACCCCTAACCTAACCCTAACCCTAACCGAACCCTAACCCGAACCCTAACCCCAACCCTAACCCTAACCCAACCCTAACCCTAACCCAACCCCGAACCCCTAACCCCCAACCCCTAACTAACCCTAACCCACCCCTAACCCTAACCCCAACCCTAACCCTAACCCTACTAACCCCTAACCCCTAACCCTAACCCTAACCCCCTAAAACCCTAAACCCTAACCCCTAACCCCTAACCCCAACCCTTAACCCTTAACCCCTAACCCCAACCCTTAACCCAGATGTTTACAGACAGCTGTTAAAAGAAGAGGAGATGCTACACAATCATAAACATCACACTCTTCTGACTTTTTTCAGATATGTTGCTGCCATCAAAAGTCATTATGAGTTGATAATTTCCATGAAATGATAAAATGTCTCAATTTCAAAATTTGATATGTTTTTTTGTATTCTGGGTTTGTGAGATTTGCTGATTATGTTTTTATTTATGTTTTACAAAGTGGCCCAACATTTTAGGAATTGGGGTCGTAGTTTCTTATCAAAAAGAGAGTATAAACATTTATCATGGACATAAAAAAATATTCATAAAGACAGCTTTTTATATATTCAGAGCTTTATTTAAGGCCTATATAGAGCTGCTTCCTTTTATCGAGCTTTAGGGAAGCAGTGGATTTTTTTTTGGATAAGTTACAGTCCGCGTCATTGTCTCCTTATTTTTTTTAGTCACATTTTCTGGGAAAACGCAGGCGTTTACATTCACACATGAGGAAGCTCGTCCAGCTTCCTTACATATGGTACAGATAATCTATTTTTTGTTAACCTTAAATTTCAGTTCATGTGTTGGTAGTACCTCCTGCTCTGATTAGCCAGATTAGCAACCGTTTGTGAAGGAGACGGTAAAACCTCTGCTGAGGTCCAGTGGGACTGACTGGACGGCTGACAGCAGCCTGAACTTTATAACTGAACTACTATCAGGATGCACATTTTTGTTCTGCCTACTGGGCAGTTTTTTTTATTTTTTATTTTTTTTGGCCCAGGCATTTCCGACTGCAGTATATTACCTTCTATAAAATCACTCTCAGGGTGATTTACACTCATGTTTATGAATTAAAAGAGATGAGTGCCATTAACGTACTGGTTTTAAATCTTCATTTATAGCTGCCTTCATCACACAAAAAACCTCTGCATTATTTACATTAGCTATATGAGATCATAGTGTCTTAGAAATGGCTTCAGTGCTTCTTAAAATAAAGAGAAAAGTTCAGCTCAGTCTCTGATAATGAAGTAACTTTGACAAGCTTCACCAGCGTTGTGGCCTTTAGTGTCTGAGTCGTCTCCTGTTGAGGAGGCCAGGTGAGGAGGCAGGTTTCAGACAGGTAGGGTCCCTCATTAGTTTTCTCCTTCAGGCATCTGCTGCATCACCTGTTTGGCACAGACGTGCAGTCAAGAGGCGCTTGACTTTTAAAAGGACAAACTCAGTGAGGAAGAGACAGCAGGTTGTACTGGAACAGAGGAAGTAAAAAGATACAGGGACTGGAGGTGTGAAAGTAGCAGGAGCTTCAGGTAACAGATCTGATTTTCTGTTTTTAACCAGTACGTCCAGACTGCACTCATCTGGAATAGTTCTCTTGGTTAAAAAAGTTGGGCTTCAAAACTCCTGAGCAAAGTTGTTTTCGTGTGGATTCATGCCATAGGAAAGGAAACTAAATCCTGAGGTCAAATAGTATGTGTAATTCCGGTGGGATTCCATTGTTCCTTGTGATTAAAAAAACAAAAAACGAAGTTCCAAGGTCCACATCACAGCTTCGTGTAAGTGTGAGGGATTTCTTGTTGCAGCCTTGACTTTTTTCTTTCAAAGCTCCCATTTTCCTTTATATTGTTAGGTTGCTAACAATTACATGTTATGTAACATTGCCACAAATGCTAAAACCTTACTCGTAGACTTATCTGCCTCAATGGCTAAGTACAATTTTCTAAGTTTTGACAGCTTCAAGGTTTTTAAATTTGCCTGTGCAATGTACAAAACTCTTCACGGTCTTGCTCCTCCACCTCTGAAAGCTTTATAAAAGCCACAGGACTGTCAGGGGCATGAACACCAGGGCCTGTGACAGGAGATGCTTGCAGATCCCCCACAGAGCACCACATTTGGCAGAAATGTGTTTCTGTCCTGGGGGGGGGGGCATTTGGAATATCTTCCCTCCACAACAAGGAATGTTCGATTCTCTGCTTTTGTAAAGGAAAGCTCAAAGACTGGTTCTAAAGAAAAACCAAATCCTGTGTGCACTAAGTGTGCTGAAATGGTGTTCTTCCAGGAATTGGATTTGAATTATTGTTTTTTTTTAATTGTATTATTATGTTATATGGTTATTATGGCATGTTTAATTATTCTAGGCCAAAAATCTTGCCCAGGGTAAAAATTAGCTGATCACTATAAACTGGCTCATTTACAGAAATGTTCATCAATGCATTGTCCCTGAACAAATTAAATTTGAATTGAATTGAATTGAATTGAATTGAAAGGAGTAGATTTCTGAGGAAAAACTTACTGACTTTTTAATCAATATTGCCACAACAGTCAGTTTTAATTCTCCGTGTGAACGTCTTGTACTTTTTACAGTTGTACTTCCAGAACTAGTGTGAAGCAGGAGAAATCTATCTCACTCTAGAAACCTGTCTGCTATCTCCTGAAACTCCAGAGGAGCCTCAGAGCAGCGGCACATCATTTCAATTTCACACTAATCCCTCGACTGCAGAGATGGACTGATCCTCCCGCTATATAATTCAGGGCCGTATGTGTCAGACTGGACTGAGACACACACACTCACACCCCCACACACACACTCACACACACACACACACTCACACACACACTCACACACACACACACACACACACACACACACTCACAGTCCTTCTTTCAGCTCATTCAATCACTTGTAATCTTGGTCTCAGGTGCTTCAGGAAATTATCCTCCTTTGTTCTTGTTCTTAAACATCACCATTCAAACCTTCCTCTTTATTTTACATTTCCTC
Organism: Hirundichthys speculiger; assembly: GCA_018398805.1. Lineage (NCBI taxonomy): Eukaryota > Metazoa > Chordata > Actinopteri > Beloniformes > Exocoetidae > Hirundichthys > Hirundichthys speculiger. Next base: position 37,745 of record JAGFBZ010002296.1, on the reverse strand, counting down.
CATACTTCAAGTCAAATGAATACATTTGAAACTTAATGACATTTAGAAGAGTCACTGAGGTGTTTCAGGGTGTGTTCAGACTATTAAAACACGTCATTCCTGTTCAGATTCACTGAGCGTTCCACCTGGTTTTCATATCGGTAATGTCATTGACATTCCCGGTGAGTATTTAATGAGCAGCAGTCCAGCTACAGTTGTGGGAATTAATGTGATTTTTATCAGCAGCGATGCCATCACCGATTACGCTTATCAACCAGATTCTTCATCGATTCCCTTAATAATTTCAGACCAAGCTTCAGTGAGGAATTAAATACATCCACACAGGTTTTAGCTTCAACACAACTGTTTTACTGCTATGGGGCAGCTGTAGCTCAGTTGGTAGAGCGGGTCATCCAGTTACTGTAAGGTTGGCGGTTTGATCCCGGCTCCAACTGTCCACAGGCCAAAGTGTCCTTGAGCAAGACAGATTGGATTAGATTAGCAGCACTTTGCATGGTACCAGCTGCCCACTGGTGAATGAATGGGTGAATGAGAGGCCATTGTAAAGTGCTTTGGGGGCATCATGATGGTGTCTATATAAGTGCGGTCTATTTACCATTTACCGTCTCAAATAAAAAAAACAACAAAAAACTGTCTCAGCAGTTCAGGAGCATAAACCTTTGCAGATTACAGCAGCATCTCCATTTCATCTTCAGCTCCAATGCAGCGACAGCTGTCTGTCACTTCATTGTTGCATAAGAATATACTTACATTTTCAGCACCTTCTGATAACAGAATTGCTAAGTTTAGGAGGCAGATGGTTCTTCGTAAATCTCTTCGTTTAAAAAAATTTGGAAAAACTGGTTAGGTGGTAAAAACTAGTTTTCAGTTAATAAAAAAAATCGTCAATAATCATGAAAAAAAGAAAGCTGGTCTAATAAATGACTGTATGACATATGAGCATACAATAGGACTCTCAAATGTCAGTATTAGCCATGCTATATTCTATACATATAGATTCATATATTATAGACATAATATATTTATATATATAGATTTAGTTTTTCCTCACATTACAACATGGCACTCCTGTAGAGCCACTATGCTAGTAGAGCCACAGGACAGCACGTTTTTCTTATCTTCTTATGTCTCACATCGATCCTCTCCTGCCTGCAGCAACAATATGGTGTCGCACACACACACACACACCCACCCACACACACACACACACACACATCCTTGTATTTGCCCCTCAGGGGGCCCAGCAGTTTTTTGCTCATTTATGGGGTCCACCCTTTCCAGTGGTTCTACAATGGTGTAAAAAAAATCAGGTGTGGTTAAAAAAAAGTCCCAGTCACAAAAATCACTTTAATTTAACAGAAATATGAAGTTTTGTCTCCATGACAGTTTTCTGGTCACTTAGGGGGCTGGTTTCTAACAAAACCTACATGTGAGGTCCAGTGTTACACACACACACACACACACACCCACACACGCACACACACACACCAGGCTACTGTTCAGCTACGAGCGAGAAGCTCGTCAGTAAAGCTAAAGGCAGTGATACATTTATTTTGGTTCAAAGTGTCAGATGAGCAGCAGAAACAATATAATATGCAGAGAATAGTTCCATAAAGGGCAAAACAAAGCACTTGTTTAAATGCAACACTGAAGCCTTTCATCTACATCTTATCACTGAAAAGTGAGAAGCTGTGTCATGTGTCTCAAGTGCTCAGGAAGAGGTTTTTTAGAATCAATAAAAGCGGACTGATACGTGGGCTGTGTTTGTGATTTAATGATCCAATGCTGAAGTATTCACTCGTAGTCACAGAAGGGCTCTGGACAAATCACATTACATGTTTGGAGTTATATTATGGCTTTGATAGACACTTTTACAATCCTACTGGGATAATTAGTTTAAACATGCCACTAACACTCACTAAAATGTGTTGTCTTTATATTAATGTTGTTTTATATAAAGATAAATTAAAGTAAGGTCGAAAAAGATTTTTAGTGGCAATATTTTTCCCAGCACCCCTCCCCCACATCACTCAGCTAAAACTCTACTTAGTTTTGGTCGACATCAAAAAATATTTTCTTCCCCTTATCTGTTATTTTTGATGTGACTGGCTGTCTGGTTGACCTCTTCTTGAATTATATTTTAGTATTAGTGCTGGACAGAACTGAAGCACTGGGCACCTGTAAGATGAGCTCCCACTTCAGTTTGGTTGCTTTTGTTTTAGCTTTTAAATTTGGAAGACTTTGAAGAGGAAATGAAACACAATATGAAGTTAACACATTTTACCGTGTTTTGAGAGCAGAGAGACATGTAAAACATGCAGGGTTGTAGTATTGAGGTTCAGAATAGGGGAATGCTGGTCTGTGTATTGGTTAACATGGGTTTATTGATAATTTACATTGTCAGTTATTTTTGTTTTGTTATTGATGCTGTTATTGATCACAGAAATTGTAAAAGTTTTGTTGTAAATAGAAATTGTTATTGCGCCATAACTGAGAGTGCATGCTCAGTTTGTAAGCTCCCTCAGAGCCCAGAGGGCTGTACTACGAAGCCAGTTCGACACAGCCAGGCTTTTTGGGTGAGCTGGCTTAACAAACCTGAAACTCTCCATCAGAGATAACCGGTACCACGACGGTGGGGTTATCAACTATCTTTGTTAAACGCGGCTTTCTGCTTTCTGCTCTGTTGCGCGTTCACATAAAAGGGGGCATTTGACGCGTCATTTGACGCCTCTTCCGGATCAAATGGATAGATGGCGGTCCGTATATTTCAGTCAGGAGGAGGAGCAGGTTTTAATAATGCAGGGCTATGAGGATTTCAAAGAAAATCTTTACGGCCAAAAGCAACACTGTAGGTGTGAATAAAGCCAGAGAGAGTGCTGGCAAAAAAACTGCAAATCGTGTAAGTAAGTTATATTTATTTCACCACTTAATGCACCTTAATTAATCTCCCTCCCTCTTTTAGAGCGCTTAAACTTTAAACTTAATGCAGCAGATTTAAACATTATGTAAGTCGACTGTCCCATTATGAATGATAAATGAAAATCACTTTAGTTTTTTGCTAAATCTATGTGAAATTAATTTAAGATTTAATATTATCTGTGATACCAATAACGTCACCGGCCACTTTAATAGGTACCCTATCACCCTGGGGAATCTTATGAATGAATTATATTAAAACATTTCACATGAAATTCCACGTCACACTGATTATCAATTAATGGACTATTAATTTATGTTACCTGCGATTTAGTAAAATGCTTCTTTTATTTGAAGCGTGGGCAGATGGCCAGGGAATACTACAAACATATTCAGCAGCAGTTCAGTAAGAACAAGTACAACCTTTATTCCAGTATTCTGGCTCAGATTTTCTGCATCACCAACTGAATGCATGTAGGTTCCCGCGGCAAAGAAACGCAAAGAAACGCACACCGTTTGCGCTACTGTGAGCGCACGGCTGCGTTTGGTGGCGCTGCCAATATCTGGCTCTAGCAGATTACAAATGTAACGTATTCCCTCAGCTGGAAATCTCTAGCGTTCATAGAGAATATGGTCATGGGAAGCCAGCGGATCAGTCCGGTCTCTGAATATCTCCCTCCATTACACAATCCTGGCGCTAAAGTCAACAGGATTGGGTGTGAAAGTGAAAGGGCGGCGCTTTTTATAGCTGATTTGAGCCTAAACTCTGCACATAACCTGTTCCGGACCAGGTTAAGCTTGCAGAGTAAGTTACCATGGTGATCTAGCCAGGTTAAAAAGAACCTTCATGGTTCTGGAAATCCTGGCTTTAGACTCAACATACCTCGCTAACCCTCTAATCTTACTTCGTAGTACACCCCTCTGCTGTCACAAGGAAATGCAGATGATGAGTTTGGAACCATATCATTTGGGGTGCTAGTGCTACAATTAATCCAAAGACAGGTGATTGGTAAAGACATTAAAGACATTGTATGGAAGACATTATTGTAATAAACATGTGCACACCACGGAGCTGGAAATAAATCAGATCAGCAGCGCATTGACAGAAGCCAGTTCTCACTTTAACAAGCTATATTGGAAGATCATGACACAGACTCGGACAGTTCAGGGGTAATTTAAACAGAGAGGCCGTCAATAAAGAGGCAATGTGTTCTTGAAGAAGGCGTAATGTTGTCTTTGGATGTGGGTTGCTGCACTCTTCCCTCACTGGACTGCGTTCCTGTAAACAATCCTTTACCGGGTCATCCTGACCAGCCGTTAATCTCTTCCACAAGTCAAAATATTGTTCTGCTGGTTTCTTGATTGCTGTTAATTCAGAAACAGCGTCAGCTGTTTGTCTGTCTTTGGCTCTAAACCAGATGATGCAGCCGCTGAACCTCAACACACAGGTGGATTCAATCAAAGACATCAAAGTTTGAGTTTTATGAAGGTTTCATTTGGTCTAATGTGAGCATTATAGGTAACTTAATTTACACAGCCACGGCAACTTAAATATATTCTAAGGCTTTGAGCCTCATTTTTATCTGTGTTGTCATCATGTACGTATGTATTGTCTTACTACAGTGTCCCAAATGTGAGTACAATGAAAATCTCTACATTTTAAGTCATTAATTAGAATTTAGCCTGCAATTAGTAAGAATTTTAATTCATTTGTCACAGTGACACTGTGAAAGGCTTCTCTTCCTTCATTAGTGTGTTCTTTATGATTAATCTACGTTCCAAAAAAACGGGACAATTAATTTTACATTACCTCAATCTGTCCCAGTGTCGCCTCTGATTCAATACAATAGTCCCTCAAAATTAGTAATTCCTTTTAGACTTAATCACTTACATAAAAGCTTGTTAGATAAGAATTACAATTACATTTCTAATTTGCCTTAATACCCTTCCATTTGTAATCAATTTCACCCTTTCTCTTAGTCCTGGAGTGCAGGCAGAAGGTAAAAAAAACAGAAAAAAAAAAGTGAGACACAGACTTTAAATCTTTCTGTTGAGCTGCTAATCTTTGCTGCTGGAGATCTGATCAGGCAAATAGACCCTTATCAATATCTTAGTCATGCTGGCAATTCTTTTTTTTTTCTTTGATTTGCTCTCTTTAAGTACTTTTCAGTTGAAGTAGGCTGGAACTGGACTGTAAAAACAAGACCCTGTTCTGATAAAAAATGGATTTGTAGAATCAATCAAACGTTTCTGATTGGCTATGCTTTGAGCTTTCTGATGACGTGTTTCTACTGAAGTTTTGATTTCAGCATAGGAGACATTAATGAACCTAACTGACTCCAGCAGAGCGCCGTGACCTTTACAGCGACTGAAGTGGACGTAGATGATAAATGGGTGGGAGGATGGTTGGGTCATTCAACACATGGCTGTATCTGTACCCATGAATATGGGGCACGTCAGGTCTCGTTGGACTGAAGAAAACTCCAGTCACACTTGGGAGTCATGTACATAAGTCAGGTTTCCATTATCAAGGGTCCAAGGTAGTTGGTGAGTCTCTGATATCCAGAACAGCCCCTCAATAATTGTATGAGAACCTCCATGTCCCTGCTGTGTGTTAGGTACTTAGGTGTGGCCCCCAAAAACATCTGGGTGGTAGTGGTGTTAACTTGGTGCTGATTAGGTTTGCAGTAGGAAGGAGGTTATGTTTTCTTTTAAATGCTCTCTTTGAGTTTGAGTCATCTCTTCACAATCATCATCACTACTGGAGTATATTCCAACAAAAACACAACAATGATCTACAGTGATCCCTTATTTTTCGCGGTTAATGGGGACCGGCGCGCCCCCCGAGCCTCAATAATGTGTTTAAAATATGTTTAAAAACCCCAAAAAGTATCGAGGTACTGCAGTGAAACAAGACAAAGGCTCAACTGTGGTCTTTCTGTTTCCTTCACAGCCTCTGGTCTCTGAACCGTAGTAAACAAACCGCTGCTATTGTGCTATTTTTGGATCCTAATTAGCAGCTTCACGCTAACAACAACAAAAGAAAAAGTCCGGTTTTCTCTGCATGGAACGGGAACTTTATTGTGTCACTGCAGGAACTTGTAACATCACACAGGTTGTATTGTTGGGCTCCTGTCGGTTAACAGAGAATGTAAATCTATACACACTGGGCTGCTGTTGATGCTCACTACACTTTTCATCTAACCCCGTTTTCATTCTGCCGTCCCACGACACACACACTACATTACCCATAAGGCCACACCATTACCCATAAGGCCATCTTCTTAAAGGGGCCAGGCTGGCTCACAACATTTCTTTACTGTGAGAGAACATGCACAACATCCTATGATGTTTCCGGGATTTTTTAACATTTTTTTTAATTATATTATATATTTCTGAAAAAATCCGCGAAGCATTAAAACCGCGGTACTAAAACTGCGAAGTGGCAAGGGATCACTGTAATTCTTTCAATTTGTTTTTCTTATTTTTTTCTGCTTTGTCGTCTTCTTCTTCATTTATTTACGGTGAAAATGGTTCATCACTGTCACCAGGTGGTCTTGAGTGGTAGTTTGGTAAATGGATCCTATCGGGTCTGAGACACAACAGCTGAAAGGACCAAAGAGGAAGTCGACCCAGTTCCACCCTCCTACGTTTTAAGATTCTTTGCTTGGGTTTTTCTTTAAACTGTGTTCTCTTCTTTCTTCGCCATATCCTGACTCTACTTGAGGTTGCATCACATTGTGACTTGACAGTTTGTTCGTCAGTGTTTATACCTTCATCCTACATTCATCCTCTGCTGTGTACTGCTTCTCCTACTTTTCAAAGCTGGATGACACTTTTGATTTTGACTTATTTTTTCAGGTGTTAGTCACTAAGGTTACACAGTAAAGCATCCTCTTTTGTTGTTACAGTTTTAGATTTGGTTCTTAGGGAACAAAGCCATGGTATATCTCGTACATCGTTGCCTACAAAAAAATCTTGTGACCTGGTAAAGCAACATTATGTAATATTTCCGTCTTATACGCTGTATTCATTCCCTTTAATCTGGTAATGGAGACAGTAGTGCAGCAGCCCCCGGTAAAAAGTAAATTATTGAAACCTGAATTAAGAAATGGGTGTTCTGGCAAAATGTTGAGTGTGTAATTTTTTACAAACTCAGCTGTTACTGTGCATTAAGTGTTTTATCTTTCAAGAGGAAATAATTTCCTCAATTTCTATATAATCTGTTTGGCTTCAATTCCTCATTAAAATGGACTGAGCTGGCTATGTTATTTAAAAAAATAGTCAAACTTCTTGTGTTTCAGAGTTAGCTTTTTTTTTCAAAGATCTTTTGTTTGAAAAGGACACGGACCTTTAATTTAACATGACAACAAGCTACGTAGTTTGCTTTTTTAGCCAGTTAATATTTAATATTAACAAAATTCTGAAGACGAAGAAAGAAAAAAGAGCTGTTCTAGTGTTTTGAACTCGCATTATTTATTTTTTTTAGTTACTTTATTACTAAAATGTGAACATTTTCATGAATCAGGCTGCTTTAGAACGTGGAGGCTCCTCTTTCAATGATTTTCAAACAAGAATGCAATTAATAATCATGGTCAAGGAACAAGAGAACATTTCTTTTTTTTTAATGTATTTTCTTGGTAAACCCCAAATCCTGAGTTCATGTCTACACTAAAATATGGAAGATTAACTGTTTTTTTAGATAATGATAATAATTACGGCTGGGCAAGTTAATGCGTCATTATCCCGTCAACTCATTAATTCAAGTCTCTTTATTGTCATTATGCAGGCATAACGAAATTTTGCACGACTCCACAAAAACATAAATACACACATAAATAAATTATTAAAATAAATAGAAGAAAATATATACATATGCAAGATAAAAAACAACATTCTTTGTAGATGATATTTACAGATTGTATGTTTTTATTTACATAGAACTGGCTTTTATTTATTATTATTTATTAACGTCAACATTTATTTTATCGCGCATTAACTCATGTTGCTCACATGCTTTTGTTTTGAAAAGTCTGTTACTGGCGGCTGCAGAACCAGAAGAGAATTAGCAGGTAAACATGCAGAAATGCTAAAACAGACATGTAGAACGGTAAAAATCTGTGTCCTTTACAGTTCAGGTAGCAACTCAGGTAGCAATATTAACAATTCTGTCTGGAAAAAATTCTGGTCTGCAACAAAACCTTGTGGTCATTCCTCCATGTTCCATCAGATCTGCTCCATGTGTTCACTGTCCTGCTGTTCTCTAGCTGGTTACTGCAGTGCGGCTCCATCTAGTGGCTCAGATGTGTAACGACAACAGAAAGTCCAGTCCTCCATTATAAAACTAATTCAGTCCTGTGACCAGTATAAAATTGAAAAATAAAAAAAAAATTAAAAAAAAAAAACAGGCATTTTTTCGTTTTTTTTTTGTGTTAGATTAAAAAACGAAAAACGTGATAAAATGTCACTTTTTATTTTTTTGTATTTTTTATTGACAAATGAAAATGTAAAGAATGAATGATAGACGGATTGGTAAAGTTACTGAACTTTAACATGAACATTTTCATGTTAAAGTTCTCCCAGACGGAGGATTCAACAGAAACAAGGTTATTTGTAATAACTGACAAGTTGAACTCCCCGTTAAAAGTTTCTGCTGTTACCTCAGAAATTACCTGTTTTAATGTTCTGATTGTGCTGAGACACAATCATTTTGTTGGATTTTGTTTGTGGACTTTTTAAAAATGTTTTAATAAAAACAGGATGACATTAATGCCCTTGCAGTGGCAATAAGCTTTATTTTATTTTACATTTTTTTAAGATGAGATTTACACTAAATATGTGTTACTGACAAGTGCTGATGTTAAAAGTGTTTGAGCAACAAATGTTATGACACTTTAGTTCATATGGCAGCAGAACATTTAAATAAAAGTGCATTTTACACTACTTTTGAATTCATTATTTGATTTTGCGTTTACAATGCGATTAATCGTGATTAATCAGGGAAATCGTGCGATTAATCGCGATTAAAAATTTTAATCGTTGCCCAGCCCTAATAATAATATTAATAACAAAACGATGTTGGTGGTTATAAAGTCTGCTTCTGTTTCTGTTTATTGTTCTGAACTGAGCGGAAACAACAGGGTAAACTTCTATTTTGATTTGGATACATATGTGTTTACCTGATTTTCTCCCAGCAGTCATTCAGCTCTGACAGTAGATCTCTGAGTCACAGACTTGTTGAAGTGACGCTCGGCGTTATTGACAGACTGATGGACGGGGACGCCTGATCGGTCGTCAGTACAGTTGTTTTCGTCTGCCTGCAGCACCGACATTTATTCACTATGCTCGTCTTTATCTCCAGTCAAAAATAATCTTGGCATTTGTTCAGTCCAATAACCGTTGAGTACTGATAGTCAGCAACGCTGCGCTGCCCCATCTTTTATATGGCTTTTCATTTTTTCACCACCTGTATTTTCTGGCTTCATTGTCTTGCCCACTGTCAGGGGTGTTCCTGTCCACAGACTGATGCCCGTTAAACAAATGATCCAACCTCATGAGTCATGCCTCTGCCAGCATGGTGGAAATGACTCCCTCTGGTCCCTCATTATACCGACACCCGCCAAGCTGGCCACAGTTTAATTAAAGACAATATCCATCGGCTGACTGGCAGGATAAGAGCCCATCACGAACAACGTTGTAGATGATGAAGGCGCTACGGAGTCAAAGCAGTTCATGAAAGAGGACAGAGATAAGAGACAATAAGGGCCAACAAAGGGAAAACAAAATAAAAAGGTTGCATCGAGAATATGACGGCTGTTTATAATTTCTTTTTGTATGTTGCGTGGTATAGTGAAGAAACCACTGACATAAAGTTTCAGATGCAATTCTCCTTTTCTTGCACTATTACCTTTCTTCATTAATTTAATTCTCTTTAGATTGATTTCAGGGTGTTTCTGAACATGAACCGACAGCGTCGCCACACTTTGCCGTCCCTGTAGAGCTAAATGGCAGACTAGCATTCAGCCGTTTATCTTGTTCAGTTTATATAAAGTCTTTCAACATGTCCAAACTGTCTGTTTCTGTGTTTTGTTGCTGAAAGGGCATCTGGTGATTAGATCTTGTTTGCTTGTGCGCTATCTCCTCAAGCCACCATGCACCGACCTTTCAGTGTTATTAGAACTCTATTGTTACCTTACAAAAGAGGAAATATCTAATTCTTGAAGCATAAATGCATTATGGAAAGTTTGCTCTTTAATGAACATCCTAGTGTTATAAGATAAAACTAAGGATTGCTGGCAGATCGCAAGGATAAAGAATTCAGGAATTTTATTTCAATATGGCACATGCAAAATATACAAAATCAACAATTTTTTGAATCTTTTGTGTTATAGGTGATTAAAATCCATTTTCTGTAATCAGTGAAGAAACAGCAACAACAAAAGCAATAATAGAAACTGTGATGTCACCGTTGTGTAAGGCCCCTGAATGGTTGGACAAATTTATCAGGTGACATTTCACAATCAGCAGCATTTATGCTATGGAACGCTAACATATTAAAAAAAAAAGTGGTAAGTCTTGAAAACGTACACCAGCTGAAAAACTTCTCACGGTACTGTGACATCACAGCGCCAGATTGATCCAACTTCTCCATGCTTGGCTCTACTCTGGTTCTGGCATGTGTAGCACAAAGCTGTAACACTGATTTTAAAAAGGCACAGCTCACAGAAGTGGAGGGTGGAGTCCTGATAAGGTGCTAACTTCAAACCTCTGCTATCAACAGAGTTGAAACAATGTGGATGAAAAGGGAGCTTTTACGTTGTATATCTGTGGTATTTTGACCACAGAGACATTTCATTAAGACCTCATTAACAAATTGAAAACTATTGAAAAAGGGTGTAATATGCCATCTTTCAACAACTTGAATGTATTTTATTTATGTATTTATTTCATTACAGACCTCTTTTTGTAACTGGTGAGTGACTTTCACTCAATAAATAACAAGGCTTTAAAACCCATTTATCACAGAAAACCACCCGTAGTCCTCATGTGGTTAAGTTTAAACACACGGAAGAACGTTTTTACAGATGTAGATTTGTAGAAATAGTTTTTGCAATGTGCTTGTTCGCCAGTGAAAGAAGGTATAGGAGTTAAGTTTGGATTTATTTGCGGCCTTGATTGTATTAACCTGATCCTTGCTTAAGTAATGCAAAACATACAGAGGTTTAACATTTTCTCTCTTTTGTCTTTCCTCTTGGACCAAAAGAGAAAAGTCAGTCATTATGTAACAAGACTAGCAGTCCACACATATACCTCCCTTCCATGTCTTTCCACTGTAGAAGATAAAACATTAAAAATAATAAAACCACGTACCTGCAACTATAATATATTATCTTCAACTCAGAACTTCTCATGAATTGATTAAAGGGCAAAAAGATCTTTCTTGCTGGTATGAATGTTATTGAAAATCAAATTTCACACACAGTTGGGGTTCGTTGGTAAATTAGCTCACACTTGTGTGTTTTGATTGTACATCTGTTGCCTTGTTCTTTGAGAACTGGCAGGGTGAAGAATTTACCAGTAAAGTGATTACTCAACAAGAGTTACCAGAAATAGAGATGATTTTCCAAGAAAATGATGTTACTGGAAGTCAACTTACAGTTTAACACTTCTGTGGAAAAAAACAAAACAAATAGAAGCCTTGAAGGATGTGCAACCACCAGATGGTTGCACAGTCTGTGATCCAAATTTAAACATTACCCAAAAAGAAGATTTTTACCAGTTCAAAATGTGTAAAGGTTGAACGGTGTTGAAACGTAATACATAAGTTTAACACCTAACATTAAAGGAGATCTATGGAAGTATTTCTGTGCCACCTGAGTTGGAATATGAATTTTTAAGATTGAAATTTTTTCAGCATCAAAATCAGACTTTGAATTTTAAAAAACATCAGATTTCTAGCACTAAATTTTTTTTTGCCTCTGAATTTTATTTTGTTAAAATAAATTCAGTGTTAAATAAAATTGTTGTCTTAAAATATTCAGTTTTTCAAAATTCAACATGCAAAGAAATTCAACACACCAAAAAATTCAGTGTAAAAAAAAAAATCAACATCTCAAAAAAATTCAGTGTAAAAAAATTCAATTTCTAAAAAAAAAATCAGTGTAAATCAGTGACACCCAGATAGTAATCACCTGAGTTTGCTGCCATGGCCGACCGGTCTGTCTTACTATCTGGGTGGGTGTCACATGACCAATGGAGCGTAACGTGATTGGCTGGACGTTGGCTGAATTGAGACAGGGATCGATTGCTTCTCCTTAGTGACCCGGATGTTGAGTCTGGTTCTTTTTAAACTGAATTTTTTGGGGTGTTGATTTTTTTTTTACACTGAATTTTTTGGGGTGTTGAATTTCTTTGCGTGTTGAATTTTGAAAAACTGAATATTTTTAGACAACAATTTATTTAACACTGAATTTATTTTAACAAAATAAAATTCAGAGGCAAAAAAAAAATTCAGTGCTAGAAATCTGATGTTTTTTAAAATTCAAGTCTGATTTTGATGCTGAAAATTTTCAATCTTAAAAATTCGTATTCAAACTCAGATGGCACAGAAATACTTCCATAAGATCTGATAAATCCTGACACTGATTTTGCACCGCTGTCACTCAGACAAACTCCTGTTCATACATTTAAAAGAAAAAAAAGATCTTGAATGGCAAAGAAATTTCACAAGTCTGTGAATTTATTTTGCTTAAATTTCTGACATTTCATTTTTTAAATGCACATTAAATGAGGCTCATCATCCAGTTAGCTTTTGTTGGCTTTCTGACAATCAAAAAAAAAAAAAAAAAAAGCAAAAAAAGCAAGACAAAAAAAAACCTTCCTGCATTTAACTTGATGGAGTTCAGTAGTTTGATCCCTGAAAGGAGGGACATCATTTGGTATGCTCAGTTATTCATTATACACCGAATAGATCCCTCTGTTTATCCACCATAATTCAATTAACCTCCACATATGTTTCCATGTGTTGTTTTGTTTACCTGGTGCCCTCAGTCCTATTGTTCCGTAAATATTGAGAGAGGAGCATAATTCTTTGTTCTCCCAGCTGTTGCTTTGATCTTTCCCATGGTATTACATGATATATGTCAGTGATTCTGTCGACACATCAAAGATAATTGCGTGACGCCACGCGTCTGTGTCTGAGCCACCTGTGGTGCAGTTTCATTTATTAAGGTAAAAACATGGCATGTTATTTCAGGCATGTCAGTTTTAATGTTCTGATTTCTGTCTCTATTTCATTTTAGTATTTAATTTTCAGGTGTTTTCAGGTGTTCAAGGGTCTGCTTCATTAGTATAGTTGCTGAGCCCCACCCCCAAAAAGGGGAGTGCCCTGTGACACCCCAAATTAACGAACAGCAGGATAGATCAAAGGTCACACATCAGGGGACGCTTGTTGTGTGAAAAGGTTAATGTCATGCCTGTAATGGGGTTAAATTCATGGTGAGGGGGGAGGAAGGGGGGGACGATATGGATGTATGAATTTCGTGGGAACATGTGAATGTGCGAGAGGTCAACACATTAGTCTCAGCTGGTTATCATGTTTGTCGGCTGCTGCTTCCTGTTCACCTGAGAATCTGATCAGGTGGTGCAGAAAGTCTCCAGTTGTTAGCAGAGTTGGCTGGTGATGCATGTTAACGTTAACGTTGAGTAGGAGGTGAATTGGTCATGTTTTTCACAGAAGGTCACCGATGTGAAAAATCATGAGACCTTTCAGGCCTCTCATTGAAGTTCACCTGGAACAATCGGCCTCCTTTGACATTTCTGGAAAATGGCGTTCTCTAAGGTGAGCACTCAGTCCTGTGGCAAATCTATCTTTAAAAAGTGTGTTTAATCAAATGTTAATCTTTTTTTTTCCTCTGTCTGGATGTTGTTATAGCAGTAAATACAACATTGTAAGACAAGCAGGGACTGTTGTTTGAGCAGCTAAATTCATCTCTTCATAATTAGCTCCAGGGGCTACAGCAGGGCCAGTTCTCATAAACCCATGACGGTGTTAGTTCACCCTAATGAACCTAGCCAGGTACATTAGGGTGGGCAAACACAAATAATGGATGGGCAATAGCCTCCAGAGGTAAAACTCAGCACCTGGTGATTTATATGAATCAGAAAACTCAACAGTCATTGGATTGAATATGACTACTACTGACAAGTAGAGGTGGGCGGATCGATCTAAATATCGATAATATCGATACCAATGCTGGTATTGACATCAAATGATACTTGTGTAAAAAGATCGATCCTCAAGCTTTTCTTTTCTTTTCTGGCCCGAATATAGAACGACTCTGATTAAAAGACAACCCCTATGTTTCACATATCATTTTGGAAAAATAAAAATATGATGAACACAATAAGGTTATTCATAAAGCAACTTTTTATTGAATGACTATTATATAAAAAAAATCACACAGAGATAACATTTTACTGTATTGTTAAACATTTAAATGATTCAATCTTTTTTAGGAAGTATGGTATCATACTTGAGGTAAGGTACGTGTCAGGTTTCCATGTTATTTAGGATTAAGGTATAGTACTATTTAATAAACTGTATTCTCTTAAAATCTGAGACTATGACAGTTATTGAACCATGTAGTTCAATAACTGTATTAATGATGTAAATAACTGCAGAACCGTCAAAGTCCAGTTATATTCAATTTCAAGAACAACATTAATAATTTAGTCTTTAAAAAACTAATTCTGAACTCCAAAACATTCAAAGTATGAACATTTTGGAGTTCAGAATTTGTTCTGAAAGGAAGAAAATTATTTATTTTTGTATTTTTCTGAAGAACAATTCTAATTTGTATTGTGGTTTTTCCTTATACTCCTTAAAAAAAGTTTTATTTCCTAATGTCAAGATAAACTTTGCTTATTACTGTTCCATTGTTTCAAAACAAAAATGTTAATTGTGACAAAGTATTTTGCTGTCACCTATTAAGTTTACTGAAATTCTATCATAGGTTTTAACAAAAAGGTCAGCAATTTCATGACAGATAGATCTTAATATAAAAAAGTATCGGTATCAGTATCGGTATCGGGCCCTGTATTTACTTGGTATCGGATCGATACCAAAATTCTCAGTATCGCCCAGCTCAACTGACAAGTTCAAACACTATGGTGCAGCAAAGAGAAGGAAGCTGTGTAAAAACTTGTGATTATATTGTTGTGAAACTAACGTGTATGCAAATATGTTTAAATCAAGCTTTGAATATGTGCTTTGATTGTATCTGAAGAGTTTGATTTAAAATTTCTAACGCTGCAGTAAATGGATATGTCAAGTAAAAAGTTACTGATAAAATGACACTGCAGGTATTGATCTGAACACCTTGGCCTTTTTTAAAACATTTCACTAATAATAAAGTGTGTTAGACAAAATCTTTACTGATGATTTAAACCAGGTTTGAGTTCAAATTTGTGGTTTTTGATTGGGACCTGATCTAAGGTGATCTTAGCAGTTAAAAATAAGTAGAATGGCTTTTAAGCCTTCTGATAATCAGAAACTAGGTAATTTGTTGTTCACAAACAAATCAACCAACTCATTTCAAACGATCATAAACAAAGTTTTTTAACCATGTAGGATCTAAACTACATAGGTTGATGTATTTTACCAATCTACTATAGCTTAATGGTTAACTTTAGCTTAGCTTAGCTTTAGGTTAGCTTTATCTGTCAGTGAACAACTGAGTGAAGGAATCCAAAATAACTTGTCTTTTAGGTGAACTGAACTAAACGAAATGAGTCTCCATTTAACCATCATTAAAGCTACGTAGGAGCCTGAAAAAGTAGCATCACTCACTACTTTTCTGCCAGTTAGCAACAGCATGCATTTTGCTACTCAGTGGAAAATAAAAACCGTATCGGCCCGAATATAGGACGATGTTTTATTCCGGAAATCATATTCTCAAAAACGGGGGTCATCTTATAATCAAGGTCTAGACTTTTCTATTCTCATTACACATCTGCGCCACTAGATGAAGCCGCACCAAAGTAACCAGTAAGCGAATGGAGCATCACAATGAACGAATGGAGCAGATCTGATGTAGAATGGAGGAACCATGTGACCGCGCTGAACAAAAAAAGTTTTGTTGCAGTTCAGAATTATTTTCTTACAGACTGAATTGTTAATATTGTTCTTGATAGTGAATATAACTCAACTTTGATGCAGTTATTGACATCATTAATGTAGTTATTGAACTACATGGCTGTTGCTTATTCACCGAGTCATAGTCTCAGATTTTAAGAGAATAAAATTTATTAAATACTACTATGATCTTAAATAACATGGAAACATGACACGTACCTTACCTTAAGTATGGTACCATACTTCCTAAATCATTTAAATGTTTAACAATACAGCAAGAATGTTATCTCTGTGTTATTTATTTCTATAGTAGTTGTACAATGAAAAGTCGTTTTATGAATAACCTTATTGTCTTCATCATATTTTTATTTTCCCAAAACGATATTTGAAAAATAGGGGTTGTCTTATAATCAGAGTCATCTTATTCAGACCAATACGGTACAATGTGGGTGTCAAAGGAGGCGTGCTGTAATATGTCAACTCAATTAGAAGTTAGAAATGCAAAAAAAAGAACAACGACTGACTAGGTGAACAAAACAAACAAAAATAATTTGCATATAATAATAGTAGCAGAAAAAAACTTGCAGACTGATAATAATCAACTAATCAACACAGATTAGGGTGGGCCCTAGTTCCAGCACACTTATTAGTTTTAGTTGAATTTATTTGAGTCTCTGCATCTGATGCTGCTGCCCCACCAGATAACTGCTAAACAAAATAGGCCATTAACTAAATGTTAATGGACCAAGTTACATTTAAAACCAACAGATTAAAGGAGACATATTATGCCCCCCTTTATTTTCAAAAGCTGTCAGAATTTCTGATGTGTAAATAAAATCTCTGTTTTGGTGTACAAAACATGTCAGGGGTTCAGTGTAAAAGTACTCTTTTCAAATATGTACAGTGTTTATCACAGCCCTTTTTAAGGATTAGACTCTTGACCCCAGTCTACGTCAGTCTCATTTGAAAATGGTGTTACAGCTTCACAAATGCTGCATGATGTGAAACTGGATGGAGATGAAGAGGAGGATGCTGGGTAATTCTACCCTTATCTGGGTTCAGGATATCAAAGAGCCCTACAGATCTGAACTGCTCACTGACTATTTTTCTGACTTCATCCATGAGGTTTTGAGTCATTTCAGACGCCCATATTTATCTCTCAAGCAAAACTTTTATTTTGTTTATTTATTCATTTATTTTTTTTATCCCTTTTCGGGTTGTTGCAGATCCAACACAGAGTCAATGTGACATTTCTGCACCATACAAGTAAACCAAAACAGTGAATCCAGAACATTACCATGCCAGCATGTAAAAATGACACTGGCAGTTGTTTTCATGATCCTGCACATACATTTGAGAAAAGATAAATACTATAAAAAAGAACAAAGTCAAACAAAACACTTTTAAATGCAGTTTTTCTTGATTTGAGTCACATTGAAGCAGTCATTCTATTCAAAACTCCCTTGTATGTACAAAGTGAAGTGAATTTTATAAAGGTGTGATAAAAATTCTTTCAGATAACACTCCAATTAAACCATCTCATAGTCTGCTGATTATTGACAGATTAAGTAATTATATGCATTACTATATTACTATATTATATTACTATTATTATTTTACTATTCCTATATTTAGGTCACTGACTGCGTTAGTTCAACCTGTAAAGCAGATTTTACAACAACGTGTGAACTAGAGAGCAAGGAGTTTTTGGAAAAATAAACCTATAAATAATGACCACTTGTAAATTTAGTGGTTGCTTTTGGACTTGAAAAATGTATCAATAACACTTAACCAATTCAACAGCTGACTAAAAAGGGCCTCATAGACAGTTTACAGATTTTTGCATTTTAGAAGTGGTAATGAATCAGGTTCACTGCATGTAAATTTTATTCAGTTTTAGACTAAAAGGGCACCAAAGACAGCACTGAATCTTAACTTCAGTGGAATCTCCCATCCCAGGCAAGCATGAAGAGGAAAAAACCCAACTCACCTCAGCCATCTGCCTTGACCACTTTTTTTTTTTTTTTTGGGGTGGTGGTGGGGGGGGGGGGGGGGGGGTTCTGAGATGTCAGGAATGGGAGATAAACAACAAACACAGAAAGATTATTCCAGAAGCTTCTGCCCAAGAGACACAGAAGTGTTAACCCTTTCAACGCCAGAGTCTCCTGTAAAGGACGTTGTTGAGCGGGAATCTGAGAATGTGCTGGAGCTTAAGAGGCTACTTGTAATCATAATGAGGCTACTTGTAATCATAATGAGGCTACTTGTAATAATAATGAGGCTACTTGTAATCAAAATGAGGCTACTTGTAATAATAATGAGGCTACTTGTAATAATAATGAGGCTACTTGTAATAAAAATTAGGCTACTTGTAATAAAAATGAGGCTACTTGTAATAATAATGAGGCTACTTGTAATAATAATGAGGCTACTTGTAATAATAAAGAGGCTACTTGTAATAATAATGAGGCTACTTGTAATAATAAAGAGGCTACTTGTAATAATAATGAGGCTACTTGTAATAATAATGAAGCTACTTGTAATAATAATGAGGCTACTTGTAATAAAAATGAGGCTACTTGTAATAATGAGGCTACTTGTTATAATAATGAGGCTACTTGTAATAATGATGAGGCTACTTGTAATAATAATGAGGCTACTTGTAATAATGAGGCTACTTGTAATAATAATGAGGCTACTTGTAATAATAATGAGGCTACTTGTAATAAAAATGAGGCTACTTGTAATAATGAGGCTACTTGTTATAATAATGAGGCTACTTGTAATAATTATGAGGCTACTTGTAATAATGAGGCTACTTGTAATAATTAATGAGGCTACTTGTAATAATAATGAGGCTACTTGTAATAATAATGAGGCTACTTGTAATAATAATGAGGCTACTTGTAATAATAATGAGGCTACTTGTAATAATAATGACAAACATACAAGGAGAGTAAAGCGAACAGAGGGAGGGAATCATGGCGGGTCACCCAGCAGTCTGAGCCTACAGTGGGATAACTGGAGGGATGATTCAGGACAACTAAGCCAGCCATGACCAGGGCCGCATTAACACATTCTGAGGCCCGGGGCTGATTACCAGGATGAGGCCCTTCATATCGTGCCCTGACGCATGATGACATCACACAAACCCACTGACACACCAGCGCAGACAGTAACCTAGCATAGCCCTACAATGACACACAGTACCCTTTCAAGCGAACTGGCAATAATATTTCAATTCAATTCAATTAATTTCAATTCAATTATAGATTTATTAACATGGTTCATTGCAGTAGTGTTGACAAAGCTGACAAAATAATGATGGAAATCAAGATGTAGCCTATCTGAATATAGCCGACCTACAGTAGAGGCCTAGCCTACTTGAAATATAGAGAATAGAGTGAGAAATGATTGGTGACTTGGGCAAATCATCCCAGAAAAAGGTAATAAATGCATTTGCTATTAAGAACAGCATGTTGAGCCCAAACAACTTTGAAATTAACTGATTTTTGAAAGGTGCTTAATGTTTAGAACATTTCTGTTTTGAAAATTAGTAAAAACCGCAGAAACACACTAAACTATTTTACAATTAACGGCAGGGAGCCCGTCAGAAAAAAACGTGACTCACCAAGTGACTTCAAAATACCCGTTTTCTTGCTTGCAATTTTCTCTTTTTTGCACCACTATCGTGTTTCCTTTGACCCGACATTTTCGCTCGATTTTTTTCTACTTCTTTTAACATTAGTCATTTGACATTGCTGTAAACGGCGGCCCCCCCTAGTGGCGAGGCCCGGGGCTGCAGCCCGTTCAGCCCATTCTTTTAATGCGGCCATGGCCATGACTGTAAACTTTATCACAAAGAAAAGTTTTAAGTCTAATCTTAAATATAATGTAGATGTCTGCATCTGAAACACAGACTAGAGGCTGGTTCTACAAGAGAGGATCTTGATAACTAAAGGTTCTGTTTCCCATTCTACATTAGGAAACTCTCAGAACCTCGAGTAAGAGTGAAGTGCTGTTAGGATAATAACACAACTAAGGAGCTGGACCCTTAAGGGCTTTATGAGTAAGAAGAAGAATTTAAATTCTATCCTAGATTCTACAGGGAGACAAGAAAGGGAAGCTTAGATTAATAGTGCTAATAAGAACTCTCACTGCAGCATTTTGGATCAGCTATCAGCTCAGTTATTTTAGGACATCATATTAATAAGGAATAGCAGTAGTCTACTCTTGAAGTAACAAATGCATGGACTCCTTTTTCTGCATGAAAAGATTTCCCTTATTTTTGTGACGTTACAAAGGTGGTAGAAGACATTTCCACAAACTTGATGAACGTGATTCCCCACATTAGAACTAGCTGCAAAAGTAATGTCATCCAGAATCACTAAATCACCAGACAGTGTTTCTGAAGTGTTCGGGCCCAAATACAGCAAACTTAATTTTATGTGAGTTTACTGTATTTTCTAGAATATAAGTATCTGGAGTATCTGTCAAAAAATACGTTGTGAAGAGGAAAAAAAATAAATGCAAGTTGCATCAGTTTCTCACTACCTCCAAACTTTCTGCTGCTTCATTACTGTTTTCGGCTGCATATTTTGTAATCTTCAGTTTAAATTCTGCAGTATAGCTTTTTCTTCTTGGTTGCATATTTGTGTTCTTTCAGTCTTTATGTTTTTTTGGTAGCAGTGTTCAGTTGTCGCAAGTGTGGATGATGCCGTGTTGTCGACATTGGATGACATGGCGTATATTTTTGACATATAAGTCACTTTGAAATATAAGTCGCAGGACCACCCAAACTAAAAAAAAAGTGTGACTTATAGTCCGGAAAATATGGTAATAGCAAAAAATTAGCAGTCATCCAGGTCTTTGTATCGTTAAGACAAGTTTGTTGTCCAGATAGCTAACTGATCTGGCTTCATGGATAAATAAAGCTGAGAAGCATCTGCTAGTTAGTGGATGCATATAAACAAAAGGACTGGCCCACGTATAGAACCCTGTGGATCACCATGAGAATCTTTTTTGTATGAGGAATACTCCTCATTCACATTAATAAATTGGAATCTACAGGATAATTATTACTCAAACCAAACTAATGTGGTTCCTTAAATCCCAATAACAATAATCAAGCCACTGTAATGGAATATCATGATCAACTGTATCAAATACAGCACTGAGATCTAATAGTTAGGGTTAGGGACAACAATGGACACAAGTCCAGGGAGACTAGATATAGGTCAGCCTGTCAATAAAGATACATTGATTTCATCCAACAGAAACAAACCTCCTTGAACAATCTAAGACCGACATGTTTATTAATCATGGATGTATATGCCACTGAAGCTATTATTCTTGCCAGCACACAAAACTCAAACAGTCCAGATTTAAATCAGGTTCAGCTCCGTTTAAATGGCAGGTCAGTGTCAGATAAGTGCTACAAATACTTTTCTCTAATGGAAACAGTCTTATTTGTGATGCAGCAAATGAAGTCACCACAATCAGAGTTCAAAAAAAACATGGCTTACCAGAGTCTGTCAACAGTACGTAAAAGAAACTTGAGTTATTATTGTTTTCCTCTCTGAATTTTAATAATAAACAGTTATAGCTTTGTGAAGAACTGCAATATATTTTAAAAGGCTGTCTTTCCAGACTCTAAGGGTGAATTCCAGTTCCTCCCTTAACCCTCAATCTCAACCCTCAGTCTCAAAAATGTTCGCTCCCGCTAAGTGCTAGCGCTGTCCCAATTCTTAGCAAGTCAAGTTGAGGGACGAGTTTGAGGGCTGTATCGCCCTCAAAATTGAGATTTTCCGACACCACCCTTGGTAGTAAGGGCTACCCAGAAGGCATTGGGTAATTTAGCCAAGACATCTTAAAAAATGATGGTGACAAAAAAAGCTAGCTACAAACGTAAGTATCTTCGTATATCTTAAAGTATATCTATAAATGTTACGAAACCATTTTATTGTGTTTGTTTGAGATTTTTTTCATGGATTAACATCGTTGTTGCGTAACATTTATTTTTTTACTTTACGATGTTTGCTGCCGGACCGGCGGTCCCGGTCAGCTTCACGTTACTTGTATACCTTGTTGTGTAGCGACGGAGGACTGAATAATGTTTCCTCTATTGTGTTATTTGCTAATATTATTTAGAGAATATACAGCGCTCTTTTCAATGTTATCCCTGAGTCATTTCAGGAAATACAGAGACAACACGGCTCTGATACATTTCAGTCTGAAGACGTAACTGCACTCGGGGGGCGTCCCATTTCTAAGTCACAAGATAACCCTGACACTTACTTTCAAGGGTTTAGATTGAGGGTTAAGAGAGGAATTGGAATTGGCCTTGACTTAGACTTAGACTTAACACTCCTCTAACTTAGCTGAATGCCATAACCTTTCCAGCATTCTCAAAGTATGCTTTAAGACAGGGGGGGGGGCGATCCCAGTCCTCGAGGGCTGCTGTCCTGCATGTCTTAGATGTTTTCCTGCCGCGACACCCCTGATTCAAACGCATGGATCACCATCAGCTTGTCATCCAGGTGTGCACAAGACCGTTAACGATCCGTTCATTTGAATCCAGTGTGGTGAAGCAGGAAAATTCTAAGACTTGCAGACTTGCCCACCCCTGCTTTAAGGTACGTAACTCCGTATTAAACCATGCAGCTAGCCTCCTCTGACTGATTAGCTTTTTTCTCAGAAGGGCAACATTGCCAAGTATTGGATGCATTAAGGCCATGTTACCGAATCAACCTGTGCAAGCATAAAGTCAGCATAGAACTTTAAAAACTTCACTCTTTGAGTGTAAAATCCAGTTGAAGTCTTTGAATCGCACGACTTATGTCTTAAAAGCAGAATGATGACACACTTTTGTCACTCTGCAGTTCATGTAGGCATGGCTTTAAGTGGATCAGTGAGCCTCGGTTATATCCTACCCTTTTTCAGTTTTTCCCCAGTACCACAGTTTGACCCATTGTTGAACCTTCCCCTGATCAATAAGCATAAATCCCTCTGCCAGCTTGACTTTCTTAGCACCGGCACTCCAAACTTCATTCCAAACAAGTAATATCTCATAAATATCCTGAGACCATCCTTTATCAGCCATGTAAACTTGAGAATAGCCCTTAATTTTTTACCCAGAGAACTCACCATTTGAGAAACTTAATTTTGCGACATTTTGCTAGTTATTTATGACTCTGTAAGCAATATGGTTTGAAAATTGATTTTTAGAGCAATCCCAACGCTAGGAGTTGGAAGACATTAGTCTTATCCATAGTTCATTAAGAACAGATGGGTTAAGGTTAAACCATATAATAATAAATCAATTAAAGGGGTTATTTTCTGTGAGACACACAGTACTCATCAGTGAGTGTAGGTTTTAGCATGGACTTGTGCATATTTCCCTTTTTGTCTAGTGTCTGTGATATCCAGATGTCTTGATGAAAATAATAATTACTTTTTAATGCAAAGAATAAAAGGGGTTTAGTCTGGGATAGGACTTTATTGGAACACAGTGGGCCCTTGTGAGGAATGTAAAATGGATGTTGGTCATTTGGTCTTTCTGGTCAATACAACAGCTGCAGTTCCAACAGATTAGCCTCAATGTGATGAATCCATCCTTTGTAGATTATATTATTATTATTGTTTTTTTTTTTCAGTTGTAATAATGTATTTATTGCAGATTAATTAATTATTACATTATATCACAATGAGACATTGAATCCTGACTGATATTGGTTTCACACCAATTCCCATCTTAATATGATTTTGCACCAAAGTCATTCTTATTGAAGTTCAGATTCTCAAAGTCACTATAGCTTATAGTCACTAAAGTCTATTAGATATGTAAAATTACAAGGTCAATAAATGACAATCCATTATAGCTGAAGCCATGAAAGTCTCATGAGACCAAATTGCAACACTGCCTACAGAGTAAAATGTCACCAATAAATCTGATAGTGGAAGTGCTTCTCTATATTTTTCAGAGACATAAAACCAGACATAAACCTTTATGGTTTAATATTAATGCAGGCAACATGACAGCCAACACTCCTCAGTCTTCACTGCAACCACAACAGATTACTGGGCAGGCAGACAGATTGTAGAACCTTCCAGTGTGATTCACTTTGGTGTAGTTGTCATTATGAATAATGAGCCATGAGATGGATCGCACGTTTCAGAAAGAGTTTGATCGCTTTCTTCAGTGACCATTTTGACAAAATGTGACGCATGCATCACCTGCCAATGGCATGAAGGTGAGCCGCTTCGGCATTTAGTCTTGTGCCTGTGTAATGGATGCAGTACAGAAGATGTAGTCAAAAGCATGCATGGATTGAAAAAAATATTTTTTTTTTCTTTTTTTTTAAGAAAAGCAGAAATCTGGTGCATTTATATAATTTAGGTGCTGAATTTAAAACAAATAAACAAACAAAAAAACTCAGTAAGTAGTAGTTTCTGTACCAAGTGTATATCAAATGTGGATTTTTTAAACATTAGAAAGTTTGTCAAAAGTAGGTATCTGTTCAGACATGTTCAATATTTTTGTTTCTGTCAGGACAGTCAAGTCTAAGCCATATATATATATATATATATATATATGTGTGTGTATATATACACACACATATATATATATATATATATATATATATATATACACACACACTCAGTATTCGAGTTAGGTCACCCCACCCCCACCCCCGATAAATTGCGAGTGAGAACAAAGATGGCGGTGCATTGTGCTGATTGTACTGCTGATGAAGGAATGGAAAATGGTAGGAACAAACTTTTTTTTTCCTGAGGAAAGAAGAGACTCTACCCTTTATTATGTGTTTCAGTGTTCACATAGTCATAAAATACAATATTCTTTGGGTTTCAGAAGATCAGTAAACATGCTCTGCAGCTGGCTGGCATCCAATGAGTTATACGATGCAATTTTACATTAATTTTGTATATGCTCCAATTTACAACCAATCTGACTTAAAACTGGTTTGTCAGAACCGATCTAAGTTGTAACTCGGATACTGAGTGTGTGTATGTGTATATATATATATATATATATATATATATATATATGTATATATATATATATATATAATATATATATATATGTATATACATATGTATATATACACACACTCAGTACAGTGTGTGTACACACACTCAGTACATTTACAGTCATATATATATATATATATATATATATATATATAGTGCCTATCAAAAGTATTCACCCCCTTGGATGTTTTACCCTTTTAGTGCTTTCATAAATCAATCCTGGTCAATAAAATTTGACTTTTTTAACACAAAAATTTATTGGAAAAAACTCTTCAATGTCAAAGTGAAAACATATTTCTACAAAGTAATGTCAATGACATTACTGGTTTAGTGCATTGCTGCCTCCTGCTACTTGGCTCCTCTGTATGCTGAATATTAATATTGATAATGTGCTCACAATAATAATAACGTCTCCAGCGTTCCAGAGAAATCACCCCAATATGACACTGAAAAAAATTCAACTATCTGAGGTGCAACTCTGATGGATTTTACTGTGTCAAGTTGTGAATAATTAATACAAAGATACCTTTGACTCCACTTTAATCAGCGATGTCAGCAGGAGCTGAGCACCTGAGAATCAGCTCCCTGATCTCACCTGAGAATCAGCTCCCTGATCTCACCTGAGAATCAGCTCCCTGATCTCACCTGAGAATCAGCTCCCTGATCTACGCTCTCTGTTGTTGAGCAGATGCTGTGTTGACACTGACGGTCCTGAGTGGCTGCAGATTGTTTCGGTTATAGCACATCAAGGTGTTAATTTGTGTTTCTGGCTATGCTTCTCTAGAGAGATGAGTCTTGTATGATTTTAATTTCAAACAAGCAGGGAAACATTGGTGCCAAAGGCCTGCACTTATTAGACTCACCTGATCAAAACTGTAAATGGGGGTATCGAGTCACCGATGAGATGAGAGGCTAATTTACACATGCGTATGTGCTATAAACGTGTAAATTATTTGAAGATATGTGCAAAAATGGGACATTGGGTCACAAATACAAATGTACACAAAAGGGAAAAAAAAAGCACTCATAACCAAAACATACTCAAGGAATACATAATACACAGGTAAGGATCATTTTTGGTCATTTACCTAATATGCACACACATAACTGTGTATTGTGATCCTCTATAGTGACACTTACCCTTTGACAGAACCATATTTCCTCTAGTTGTGCTTCAGTTGGCCTTTTCAGTCCAATCAGGAGCTGTTCAAGCTGCAGTTATAGCTGTAGGTGTCTGGTGTGATGGTAATAAATAAGTGTTTATTAAAGCAAGATGCAAATATTGTCTTACCTTTAACAGCTCTGAAGACCAGAGAGGTAGATAAATCTGGGTATTTTTTCTTTTCTTTTCCAAGTAGTGACCACAAAAAGTAAAAAAGAAACCCAGACACGTTACTCCTCAAAATTGAATATCCAAAGTTGGAGAAAATTTAAATTTCTCTCGACTTCATTCCAGACCTGAAGCTGCAGTTCAGTGAAGGTTAATGGTTAAAGGGACGCGAAGGTAAATATGTTTCAAAATGCACAAATCTGTAGAATTGATTAGAGAATTTGTGGAGGAAATCTGAATTTGGATGTAAACATTTTAACTTGCAAAAAATAAATATGAACTTGTTCAAAAAATATATTTCTGAAAAAAAAAATGAAAAAAATGTGAAAAAAAGAGATGAAAGCCTTCATCTCTGTTCTCTTCTGCTGTATCTATTGAAGATGATTTAAGACATAGTAATGAAAAACAGTTGAGGGGTCTTTATTTTTTTTTTACAAAAGCCTGTATTATTTCAGAGAATTTTCAGGTCTTCACATCTGGCAGTTCTTTAAGTCATTTACAGTCACAATTGTTGATTGCGTCAGTTGTTAAACAGCAATGTTGGACCCCCATTATTAAGGCCTCCATGTGACCTAGTGTTAGTGGTCTACTCTCTTCCCCACCTGTTTTATTGCCAGCTAACTTATTTTCTTACCTTTGTCTTCATTTTGAATTTGAATGAAATGGCTCAAAATATCGAACAATTGCATTCAGCATCACTTTTATCCACATGAATGGATAATTCATGTAATTCTGTGTCCATAACAGAGGATGTAAATTACCAGAGTTCATCCAATATGTATGAGGACGTCGCCCAAAAAGAAATTAAATCATTATTTAAATTTCAAATTGACATGTTTGTTAAGAGATTCATATTAAATCAATATGTATTTAATCACTACTTGACATCACATCACTATTTGACCTTGATTTTGTGAGTCCCAGGTGTTCACTCCATCAAGTTCCTGCGTAGAAAACACAGCAAACACAGACTTTAAATGTGTGAAACCTTGTTTCTTATAACCATTTCCCAGTTACACTGAGTTTCTTTACTGGAAGGTCTTAGGGACGTCTGGTGTGACTCACTTGATCGTCAGTACCCAGTATTGCCAGAGGACTGTGATTCAGCAGCCAAGCTACAATAATCAATGTAAAGACTATGTAGAAATTACACAATCAAACGATAATGCGGCTTAAAAGCACACTCAACTCAAACAAAAGATTTGCCCCCAATCATTTAAACGTAAGCATGTCATTCACCCAGTTAGACATAACATTGCAAAATATTGTTCAGTCATCCAACGTTATCAGCTAACATGCTATTAGCTAACCACACTTTTTCAGGTTCAGAAACTCCAGCCACTTAACGAACATATATATATATTTTTTTTTATTATTGTTTTTTTTTACAAACCTTTTGCTCTTTCATTGATGAAACAACCTCTCTTGGTAACACCTGACTTCACAGAAGACACTTATCTGATACATTTAGCAAGCTAGTTTTTGACTTAACATCCACTTTCAAGCACTGGAGAAAAAAAGTCTGAATTCTGACTTTAACCTGAAAATTTTAAGAAATTATACATTTTTTAAGACATTGACATTTAAAAAAAAAAAATCATTTCAAATGTTTTTTGAATTTTGAATTTTTACTCTTCTCAGAGATTACATTGCAATGTGGAGACATGTTTCCATGGTAAGTCCATGTAAAAATAGCCTGATGCTCGTGCTGAATTGAAGTTTCTTTGTGATTTATTATTCACTCAATCTCTTGACAAAATCTGATTTCAGGTCAGTTAAAAGAGATAGTACTTAGTAAATTGGATCCCAATGATCTGAATGTGGGGAAAGCATGTAAAGGTTCAGACCCTGCCTTCTTACAGAGATTCCCCAGCACTGCATTAATCTGACCATACTCATGTACAGTATATTAAAATCTTAATTTATTCCAAAGATTCAAGTATGATTACCATTTTCAAGCAGTCTTCCGTTGTAATCCCACTGCTCATTCATAAGAAATTGCTGTCCAGTAAGACTTTTTGATGCCTTGCTTTTTGGCACCTTGAGACGTACTTGGTCTACGTCCTATATTCAGAAAGTTATATTTTATCAAAAACACTTCTTCTTCTTTTCCTTTTGACTTTTCCCTTCAGCGAATCATCCACCCCATCTAACTCCATCCTCTTCTCTCACGCTAACTAACTTTATGTCCTCTTTCTTTACATCCGTAAATCGTCTCTTTGGTCTTCCTCTTGACCAGCTGACTGGCAGTTTCAACTTCTTCATCCTTTTAATAATATATATTCACTATCCCTCCTCTGTTCATGTCCAAACCATCTCAGTCTGGCCTCTCTGACTTCCTCTCCAAAACATCTAACATGTTCTGTCCCTCTGATGTTCTCAGCCTCAACATTTTAACCTCTGCTACCTCCAACCTCCCTAACCCCAACCCTCCTGTCTTTACCTCAGTCTCTAAATCATACAACATCACAGGTCTCACCACCATCTTCTATATCTTTCCTTTCTTTTGTGCTGATTTTATCTAAAAACACCTGATGAGGCAAAACTGGAAACACACAAGTCAAGTCCATCCTTGGTTCTCTGTAGTTGTCAGAAAGTGTGCCATGTATTGCCGTTATAATTTGTGTCTTTTTTTTGGGATGTTTTTTTGGAAAAGGAAAGGCTTCATCCTGTTTTGACTCCCAGAATCTTTTTGCCATATGAACTCAGGCTTGTTGTGTAAGAAACATCCGTTTCCCAAAATAACAGAGGAATAAGCATCTCCCATCCTGTTAAAAAACAAAAAAAACACAGATCTGGAATCGATTCTCCCAACACCAGCAGAGATCGTGAAGCATCTGCTGTGTGTGGAGCTGTTCTCACTACTATTAAGAAAGAAACAATTAATGGATGAATTAAAATTAAAAAGCTTTAGTTTTCTGCATTTTTCCTGTCAGGAAGTATAGTTTAATTTCCAGTGTCTTCTGAAAATATCACAAGGTGAACGTGAATCGGTGAACTAAAACTGTGCCATCTGACATGGCTTCCCATTTGTATCACACTGTTGGTCCCAGGACCGGTACCAGGTTGGCGGTGCCAGCCACCAAAGACTGCTGCCAAGCGTGATATGGACCAGCAGTCTGTCGCTTGTTCCTGAGGCCATTTCCTTCCCCCAATGAGAAAGGAAGAGAGAAGGTTTCCCTTAATTCTCCCATTTCTACAGATATCTTCTGTATTGTCTTGTTCTCGAGAAGAGCAATATAATCATAAAGCAGGGATGAAATGAAAACCATGTTAATTATCCTGGTGGAGTATTCCGTCAAGAAATGATGGACTACTTGTTGAAGCATTTGATTTGAAAATGTGGCCATATCACTGGAATTTACCACAGCTGATTTATCCTGGGGGGGGGGGGGGGGGGGGTACAACAGGCTGAGATACAGTAAATGAGTTAACAAGATTTCAGGGATGCTAAGGTGACTATATTATTATCTGGAGAGATTGCTATGGGAACCATGAAGACAAAATCGGATACTATGAACTCGTCTACCAACAAGTTAATTCTAAACTGCTGGTATCCAACCAAACATGAAAAGAAAAAGTAAAATGGATTGGAAAAAAAAAACATTGTATATCAGAACAGTTAGGGATGGACGACAACTATCGGCCCGATAACGTATATATTTTTGTCAACACAGCAGTGTCTCGCTCCCTCTGAGCTTTGAATGACCAGCAGTGAATGTTATGTTCAAGTGGCGAGCCCACCTGAAATGTCACCACCCGGACAAGCTAATGCTAACTGAGAACTAGCCAAACTTTATTTGTCAGGATTTGAGACGGTATTCAGTGGTGGAAAACGCCGGCTTTAAGGGCTGTGTTTACTCTCGTGGCAATGTGTCGCAGTTATCTTGTCGTCGGATATGCCGCAGTTATTTTTGATATATGTTAATGTTGAAGCGCGTCTGCGCTGTTATTCAACGTCACAACGGAGAGCGACAATCACGAACTAGCTAAACTTACTAAACTTATCTCTTGCGTTTTTCCACTTCCTCACCGTCTCGGCCGTATCCAGACCCACATTCATCGCTATCTCCCTCCATGAATTACTAGAATATGTGCTGTCTTTGTAGTGTGGAGAACCAGAATCGTACAGATGTGGGTACTTCCTCATTTCTTCGATGACGCGGATGTAGAATTGACCAATCAGAGGCCTCCTTTCTCTCCTCTCTGCGACGTTGTTTGCAGTCACCTACCTTTCAGTTCAGTTAATTCAAACAAATTGGAACACTCACAAGATGTCACCAAAATCACTTTGTCCCGTTAAAATCTTTCAGAAAATGATGTAAATGTATTGTTAGAAAAATATCGATATAATATTGTTTCGTGAGCCAAATGTGTCGTATCGCGAGATTAGTGTATCGCTACAGCCCTAATATATAGATACAGTCATGGAAAAAATTATTAGACCACCCTTGTTTTCTTCAGTTTCTTGTTCATTTTAATGCCTGGTACAACTAAAGGTACATTTGTTTGGACAAACATAACGATAACCACAAAGATTGCTCATAAGAGTTTTATTTAAGAGCTGATATCTTACCATTTTCCATGGTTTTCTTGATTATAACCTAAATCACTTAAGTTTTTACATCAATAGCTATGGCGTTGTACTGCCAAAAACACTGCTTTTATGCATTCAGTGTTTTCTTTTCTGTCTGTTTTAGTCACATGATGACGTTTAGTGGTACCAGGTATTAAAATGAACAAGAAACTGAAGAAAAAAATGGTGGTCTAATAATTTTTCCCATGACTGTGTATATATATATATATATATATATATATATATATATATATGTGTGTGTGTGTGTTTCATATTTTTTCAATAAATTGTTGAGTGATCTGTGAATTTTCAGTCGAAGATGATGTTCACCAAGGTTTTTATCTGAATGTACGTGTCATTTGAAATGGAAAGTGGGCCCTTTCAATGTCAGTTTATGATCACTGTCATGGTTTTTTTTTTTTTTTTTTTTACTTCTACAGCTGGCTCTTCCAAACAGAGCCTGACTTTATTGAACTAGCTTCATGTTATATCCCCCCCCCCCCATATGTCTCAGGTACTCAGGCCATAACTGTCAGTCTGTAAACAGGCAATATAAGAAAAAAGCAAACGATAATTGATTGACACTTGTTGCAAAGCTGTGGTTGGACAGTAAAATGTGCGTCTGCCTCAGCACTTCGTACATACTCATTAGAGGACGCACGAGCGAACGCTAACGTACACACACCCAGAAACATAAACAAGCAGACGGTAAAACAAGTCCTAGAATAAGTGCCGCAGGAAGCAGTGCAGCGCTATGCAAAGTAACGTGAGACATCGGCGGTCACAAGGACCAAAGGAGATGATCTCCAGGCCTCAGGACTAATGTAGGCCTTCAGGCCAAACCACAACAGGCCTCCCTGCACCTCCCCTATCCCAAATAATCACCAGCCCTCCAAAAACCAGAGAAAATAACTTAATTGGTATGCTCTTTGAGTTTTTTTCCCCCAATGGCACAGAGCTGCTATAAATTATACATACCGAATTTCTTTTCTCTCATACCAGGCAGCTCTCTGCAATCTTAATCAAAGTGCTCTTTTAACAATTTTCAGTCCTTTTTTTTTTTGTTGATATTAGCTGTGAAAGCCTCATAATTGTGACAAGTTAAGTATATGTTTTTGTCGGTTCACTGTTGTAATAATAGTCCTGAAATAACAACAGAAAGAAAATCTTATAGTGGAGGGAAAAACTAGGCTCGTCAAATTAGATGCAACACAAGGACCTGCTTGTTGAGAGGGAAGAGAGGTCACGAACCGAAGATCCGGCATAAATTCTGCCTACTGTACGCAACCACCGCCGCCGACTCCTCCACCGCCACCTTCCTAAATTACTAAGAAGTCAAAGAAAGCCAGATAAATATGGCCGGGCCTTTCTTCAGGCTGTCAGCGGCCATCCGTCTCTCTTATGGGTCCTTAATAGCATCTGACCACAGCAGCCAGATGAGGAGCAGCGGCGGTGGAGCCACAGGATCTCATCAGAGCAAAATGGAAAAGTCTTTTTCTAGCTATCTCTCTTTTTCTTTCCCCTCACTTTGAGACCTGCGGGGGAAATTAAGCGAACAAAGACGTAGCCTCAGTCTGATTGGTCTGCTGTGACCTCTGACCCAGCGTGAGCGCGCTGTGATGTCAGTGGTCATAATCCGGCGTGGCACCTTGGCATCAGGTGGTCAGTTGGACGTGTTCCTGTTTGTTGCAGAGCTTTTTCTTTTTTGGTACATGAGTCATGTCTGTAATGAGTAATACGACAACACCAGGTCACAAATCTGATATATGGCCATATATTTAAATAACAGGATAATATCGGTGAACATATATTGGTACATATTTGGAACATATATTTTAAAATATTACAAAAATGGCCCCTTTTATATATGGAAAATATATGTGGCACATATATGTATGGCATATTCAGCACATATATTTTTCAAACATATATGTCACATATATTAGTATAGCATCAATGTTGGTATATGAAATAGCAATATATTGCTCATTATATGTATTTGACTTGTATATAAAAATAAGCCATCAAAAATATCTAGTCAACAAATTTTAACAATTATTTTGGAATATATGTCATAAACAAATATCTAGACTGAATGTTTGAGCATTTATTCTGAAATATATGTTCTAAACAAATATCTAGACTACATATTTGCACATTTATTCTGACATATATGTAAAGAACAAATATCTAAACTACATATTCCAACAATTATTTTGGAATATATGTCAAATACAAATATCTAGACCACTTACTTTACCATATATTTTAAAAATATATTTCAAAAGCAAATACCTGTTCTACATGTTTGCACATGTATTTTAGAATATAAGTTTAAATCAAATATTGCAATTACATATATGTACATATATCATAAAATATTTTGGCAAATATGTCACCTATATGTACATATATGGCCATATATCAGATTTGTGTATGGGCATCCACAGTCGGGGTTAACTATGGAGTAAGATCGCTGTCAAAAAGATGTGTCCATGTTATAAGCATTCGTATTTGTAATGATAAACATTTGTGTGTAAATAAAAAAGTTGTACCCAAAATTCTGCTGTCACACACATGAGTCTGATAAATTATTAGGGTTAGGATTGGTTTTATGTGAGTATGAATCTAAAAGCTGTGAGTGCAAAGTCTTGTGAATACAACTCTAATTTCTACGACTACGAGTCTTCACTGTGAACACGAATTCAAGTTTGTGGGTACGAGTCGAAAAACTGTTGAAATGACGTCACAGGCAGGTCACAGGGGAAAGCAATCGAACCCCGAAAAATGCGCCGAAGGATAGCTGAAAACATGGACACCGTCGGGGAAGCATCATCATCATCATCATCATCATCACAGGTAAAGTAAATAACACATCCAACATTTATTTATTTTTATTTAGTTGTTTATTTCATGAAATTTTTCGGGGTTCGATTGCTTTCCCCTGTGACCTGCCTTTGACGTAATTTCAACAGTTTTTCGACTCGTACACACAAACTTGAATTCGTGTTCACAGTGAAGACTCGTAGTCGTAGAAATTAGACTTTGCACTCACAGCTTTTAGATTCATACTCACATAAAACCAATCCTAACCCTAATAATTTATCAGACTCATGTGTGACAGCAGAATTTTGGGTACAACTTTTTTATTTACACACAAATGTTTATCATTACAAATACGAATGCTTATAACATGGACACATCTTTTTGACAGCGATCTTACTCCATAGTTAACGGTATAAAAGCTTGACTTTGAACTGGCGTCGTCAGCGGCGTTTCCTCTATACGTGTTATATTTATATAACACTGGTTTTATATTTATTTATTTATTTACTTATTCACGTGAGTGATTCAGTGAACAGGTATGTGTATGAAGCAACAGCGAGAAGTTATTTCAACCATACTGAGAATATATGCCTGAGGATTACAGCGCTATATCTCAGCAGCCTTTTTGTGGGGCCACGTGCACACGTGCACGCTCGTACACTGGTGGACTAGTCTGTGACTGTGGCTGCTGCTCTAAGCCCATTTCAGACAGCATGAACCAGGAATAAGTTGAGGCTCTTAGAGCCTTTGCGGAGGGATTTCTGGCCTGCGAGTGGTGGGGATCAGCGGGGCTTAATGGCAAGTCGATGTGCCTTATTGTACCCCCAATTTAAAACCATTCAGTGAGAGCTTTCTTCATCATTTAAGAAGAGATCCATCTCTGCACAAAGTTTCTGGTTAGAATAGCTGGCAATGATTACGAGGACTGTGTCGGTTTTTCTTTTGTAGAAGAATTTCAGCTCCCTCAACATTATGAGGAAATTAGGCATTTCCTCTGCTCGTAAAAAGAGCTGTTCATCTCGTAGTTGCTGTCGTTCCCTCGGCATTAATTGATGTCATTTTGCTGAATGTACTGCTGGCAAGAATTCCTTGAAACCTAGAAAAAAACAGAACTGAAAAAAAGAACTTGTCTTTCCTCTCGTGTCATTTGTAAAGGCCTTTTGGTCTTGAAATAAAATGCAGCTGAAACAGAATCTGACTGGGTTTGAGTTTCAGAAACAGTAAATAGAAGTCTTAAGCAAGTCTAGTAAATGACCGTCCATGCGGCGTTCAGAACAAATGTCAGTATTTAGTATTGCCAACCTCAATCTATCCATTATCTATAATAATCCATAATCCTCCGTAGGGTCACGGATATCTGCTGGAGCTTATCCCAGCTCTCTTCAGGTGAAAGACGGGTCCACCTGGACAGGTCCAGTCCATCAGAGCCACCTCAGAACCAAACACAGAATTAACTCTTTCAGGCAGTGATTCCTAAAGTGTGGGCCGCGGCCCCCTGGTGGGCCGTCGCGGTACTGCAGGTGGGCCGTGAGAGGTCATTAAAATTAAACAAATACGTTTTAAATCTTCAATCTTTTTTTAATATGTTTTCAATTACTGTAAAATATTAAAGACATGATTTAAAAACATTAAGAAGTAACAAAACAAACCAGTTAAGTGTTATTCTACCTTCATCTTAACTTAATATAACAAGTGTCACCTTATTTGTTGACCCCTTACATTAATATCGGATCGTAGCTTCTTGTCCTGGATGTTGATCACAGTTGTGATTAAAGGTTTCGGTGGGTCGTGGAGATATTCACATTTCAAATTGGGCCTTGGTATTCTGAAGTTTGGGAACAGCTGCTTTAAGGAGACCGCTCCATATGAACGTTTGTATTAACATGAATTATTCTATTTAGTTTTAAGAGAACTGTGTTCCCGTATCTAAGGATCGTATCTTAAAGAGACAAAATACATTTACTTCAATAAACCTTCAGACATCACCAAGGACTCAGACTTTTTAATAGCACTTTATCTCTGAAAACACTGGGGATAATTTTTTTTTTTTTTTTTAAACTCCCAGTATTTTTTTACTTTCATTTTAGTGAGTTTGAGAATCATTTGCTTCTTTATAATACACACAATTCAAGTCAGAAACCTAATCATTTTGGCGTTTCCCTCTTGTGGGAAGTTATTGTAGTTTTTAGATTTTAGATAAGGTTGTGATCTAGCAGTTGCCCTCTCAATAACAGTTTATAACTTATAATAGTTGATTATAATGTGGATAACTAGAAACCAAATCAACACCATTTAACTTTTTTTTTTTTTTTTTCTTTTTGCCTTCTTTCAGCTGATATTAAATCAAAGTCATAATTTGACTACTATTACTACTACCTAGTGCTAATTTTGAAATTAATTTTGTATTTATGCTCATTTAAATTCATTTCCTTTGGTCCATGTATAACCTCATTTGCATCACTGTCGTATCTCGTACTTTCTTCTTCCTTCTTTTTTTTTGTGCCGAGATGAGTTAATGGTTCCGGCTCAGTCCAGGAGAACCTCTATATAAGCATTTATATTTATCAGCTCTGTGTTATCATAGTAGCAGATTGGACCGCGGTTCTTCTAGAATTACAAAAGTATTGTGGATCCTCCCGACTGTGAAAGTTAACGTTGGTTTGGCCAGAAGAAGGTGAGCGAGTGACACATGGAGAAAGATGTACGACTGTACAAAAAAAAAAAAAAAAAAAAGTTACAATTCCAAATATTCTGTGTTTTATCCGACTCGCTTGCACAATTTTGAAAGGTATAACATCCTGCTTTTTTCATCGAAGCATGAAATCGTTGCAAGAGGAGAGTTTTATGTTCAAAACCGTGATCACAAGTGTATACATCAAGTTCGCAGAAAACCGGGCAGAGGAACTACACCAATTATGAATCAAAATACCACTCATCAATCATACTTTCAAGTCCACGAGTCACTATTTATGCAGTCAAATATTTCTTCTGGCTTAACGGGACGAGGAGGGAGGAAAGAGCTTGGCTCCGTCCGACAGAAACTAAATCTGCTTACCAGCATCTTCAAAGCTCCCTTCATTATGCTGTGTGTGTTTTTTTTTGTATCTGTAAAAGTAAAACGACAGCAGTGAACAGCATTTTTATGAAGAAGGCAAAATTTTTGTTTTAATGTGTAATGATAACCTCATGGTTCACTGGTTGGTTTTCTGTCGACAAGATTCCTGGTGGTCTTTGTGTCCCGCTAAGAAACGAGATGAGTTCCTCACATAAACCCAGTGAGATGACGCTCTTGGGTGTTGTGTGACTTACAAACAATATATTAGATGTTAACTTTGGGATCCTATTACGGACCAGTGAGATGGATTTTGTTGCTCTTTCATTGGTTCTAGCAGATATCACGAGGATATGGATCTTCTCCACTCCCCGTCTGAAAAAGAGCAAAAAAAAATCTACGACCACAGATGTCAAACTCCTCTTTGTTGCCAGGCTTTTCATATGCAAACTTTCAAATGCTGCTTTTATTCATTCCATCTGTAATATGTAAGATCAGAGCTTGTATGCCAAAGCCTATATAGATACTCTCACTCAGCATTAAAGAGAACATAAAACATTGGACTGGAGTTGTCGGTTAAATTGTTATATCTTTGCTCTGCTAAGCTCAGAGTATCTTTCCACAGAAGCTCATTTATACTCTCAGCAAAGAAATGCTCATCATCTCAGTAAATAAAGATAAAAGAGGATTTATCCAGGCCAATGTTGCCCTCACGTTTTCAAGGAGGAGTGCTGTAGAGGCAGCTGACCTTTTCCCTCACTTTTCCAAATCTGCAGCAGTGTCCTCTTTCTGTCTCTATGAGCGATTATCAAACAGGTTTTTTATTTTTATGTATTTATTTATTTTTATTTTTTTTTAA
>JAGFBZ010002295.1:292500-368671 GCA_018398805.1 Hirundichthys speculiger | reverse complement strand
GTTCCTCTACCGACCGCTAGAGGCTGCGGTTCCTCTACCACCGACCACTAGAGGCTGCAGTTCCTCTACCGACCACTAGAGGCTGCAGTTCTTCTCTACCGACCACTAGAGGCTGCAGTTCCTCTACGACCACTAGAGGCTGCAGTTCCTCTACCGACCACTAGAGGCTGCAGTTCCTCTACCGACCACTAGAGGCTGCGGTTCTCTAGACCTTCCTCTACCGACCACTAGAGGCTGCAGTTCCTCTACCGACCACTAGAGGCTGCAGTTCCTCTACCGACCACTAGAGGCTGCAGTTTCCTCTACCGACCACTAGAGGCTGCAGTTCCTCTACCGACCACTAGAGGCTGCGTTCCTCTACCGACCACTAGAGGCTGCGGTTCCTCTACCGACCACTAGAGGCTGCAGTTCCTCTACCGACCACTAGAGGCTGCGGTTCCTCTCTACCCTCTACCGACCACTAGAGGCTGCGGTTCCTCTCCTCTGACCACTAGAGGCTGCAGTTCCTCTACCGACCACTAGAGGCTGCGGTTCCTCTACCGACCACTAGAGCTGCGGTTCCTCTACCGACCACTAGAGGCTGCGGTTCCTCTACCGACCACTAGAGGCTGCAGTTCCTCTACCGACCACTAGAGGCCTGCAGTTCCTTCTACCGACCACTAGAGGCTGCAGTTCCTCTACCGACCACTAGAGGCTGCGGTTCCTCTACCGACCACTAGAGGCTGCGGTTCCTCTACCGACCACTAGAGGCTGCAGTTCCTCTACCGACCACTAGAGGCTGCGGTTCCTCTACCGACCGCTAGAGGCTGCGGTTCCTCTACCGACCACTAGAGGCTGCAGTTCCTCTCCTCTACCGACCACTAGAGGCTGCAGTTCCTCTACCGACCACTAGAGGCTGCAGTTCCTCTACCGACCACTAGAGGCTGCAGTTCCTCTACCGACCACTAGAGGCTGCAGTTCCTCTACCGACCACTAGAGGCTGCGGTTCCTCTACCGACCACTAGAGGCTGCGGTTCCTCTACCGACCACTAGAGGCTGCAGTTCCTCTACCGACCACTAGAGGCTGCGGTTCCTCTACCGACCACTAGAGGCTGCGGTTCCTCTACCGACCACTAGAGGCTGCAGTTCCTCTACCGACCACTAGAGGCTGCAGTTCTTCTACCGACCACTAGAGGCTGCAGTTCCTCTACCGACCGCTAGAGGCCGCGGTTCCTCTACCGACCACTAGAAGCTGCGGTTCCTCTACCGACCACTAGAGGCCGCGGTTCCTCTACCGACCACTAGAGACCGCGGTTCCTCTACCGACCGCTAGAGGCCGCGGTTCCTCTACCGACCACAAGAGACCACGGTTCCTCTACCGACAGCTAGAAGCTGCGGTTCCTCTACCGACCGCTAGAGGCTGCGGTTCCTCTATAAACCACTAGAGGCTGCAGTTCCTCTTCTGACCACTAGAGGCTGCGGTTCCTCTACCGACCACTAGAGGCTGCGGTTCCTCTACCGACCACTAGAGACTGCGGTTCCTCTACCGACCACTAGAGGCTGCGGTTCCTCTACCGACCACTAGAGGCTGCAGTTCCTCTATAAACCACTAGAGGCTGCAGTTTCTGCAGTTCCTCATTGCATTCATGCTTATAATCAATCTGGCCCTTGGAGGGCCACCATGATGCTGATGTGGCCCTAAGTGGAAATGAATGACACCTCTGCATTAGACTGAAAAATAAGCATCATTTTTCTGGGGGGGGGCCCTTTTCTTTTCTCTTCCCTCTGCCCTCCAAACGCTCGTGCGCGGCCCTGCAGATGCTGCTGGGAGGTCAGAAACGTATTTGAGGCGTCGGCGTCACGTTTAGAGGCTTACTGCTGCAGCGGTACATCTGTGGCCCCTCGGACCCACCTGAGGCCCCCCAGAGACCAGAACAGCCTGTAGCTGCTTAGGAACTTTTAAATCAGCTCAGACCTGAATCTTTTCACCTCGTTTGACCTGCGAACCGCTGAGCTCTCACGGCGGCGCCGCCGTTAGCACGGAGCGGGAACAAACGAAGGCCCCGCGGGGTCGCTTGGCTGCTCCCATGATTCACTGGGAGCGCTCAGACAACAGCGAGGAGCGCTGCAGAGGCTGGATTGTTCCGGAAGGAACGAGGCCGAGAGCCTGAACTTTGGTTTCTGAGCTGCAGCCACGGCAACGAGAGAAATGTGTTCGCTGGGTGGAGGGAAAATAACCGACACCCGCGAGAGAGAGAGAGAGAGAGAGAGAGAGAGAGGCGGGAAGGAGGGGAGGAACGGAGGGAGAGGGTTTCCTCTCAACGGCTGCAAATACCGAGGAAAAGAGCAGTGGGGGGGGGGGGGGGGGGGGGGGGGGGAGACATTCCTGCAATGATGCAACAACCTGCAAAGCTGCAGATCAGCAGCTTCTTTTTCTTCTTCTACACTTTTCTCCAGGTAATAATTGCAGTCAGGTGGTGGAGGACTGGAGGACAGGAGGACTGGTCTCCACCTCCTGTCCTCCAGTCCTCCTGTCCTCTAGTCCTCCAGTCCTCCATTCCTCCAGTCCTCCTGCGGTCCTGTCCTCCAGTCCTCCTGTCCTCCTGTCCTCCAGTCCTCCAGTCCTCCAGTCCTCCAGTCCTCCTATGTCCTCCCATTCCAGTCCTCCTGTCCTCCTGTCCTCCTGTCCTCTCCTCCAGTCCTCCTGTCCTCCTCCTCCTGTCCTCCAGTCCTCCTGTCCTCCTGTCCTCCTGTCCTCCTCCTGTCCTGTCCTCCTCCTCAGTCCTCCAGTCCTCCTGTCCTCCTGTCCTCCTGTCCTCCAGTCCTCCAGTCCTCCAGTCCTCCAGTCCTCCAGTCCTCCTGTCCTCCTGTCCTGTCCTCCAGTCCTCCTGTCCTCCTCCAGTCCTCCTCCAGTCCTCCTGTCCTCCTGTCCTCCTGTCCTGTCCTCCAGTCCTCCTGTCCTCCTGTCCTCCTGTCCTCCTCCTGTCCCTCCTGTCCTCCTGTCCTCCAGTCCTCCTGTCCTCCAGTCCTCCTGTCCTCCAGTCCTCCAGTCCTCCTGTCCTCCTGTCCTCCTGTCCTCCTGTCCTCCTGTCCTCCAGTCCTCCAGTCCTCCAGTCCTCCTGTCCTCCTGTCCTCCTCCTGTCCTCCAGTCCTCCAGTCCTCCTGTCCTCCTGTCCTCCTGTCCTCCTGTCCTCCTGTCCTCCAGTCCTCCTGTCCTCCAGTCCTCCTCCTGTCCTCCTGTCCTCCTGTCCTCCTGTCCTCGTGTCCTCCTGTCCTCCAGTCCTCCTGTCCTCCAGTCCTCCAGTCCTCCTGTCCTCCTGTCCTTCAGTCCTCTAGTCCTCCTGTCCTCCAGTCCTCCTGTCCTCCTGTCCTCCTGTCCTCCAGCAGGAAGCTCGTGTCCTGGAACACGCTGTTACTTTACTGAACTCGCTGTTCTGAGCAGGTAAACAAGTCGCCTCATCAAACTGCAGAATAAATCACAGCGGGACGTTCTGTTCCTGCGGGTCGTCCCATAATCTGGAAACGTTCAGCGCAGGAAAGGCCCTCCGGACCGGACCGGACCGGACGGACCGGACCGGACCGGACCGGCCCCCTGTGACGTCGCCGGCTCTGGCAGAGCGCCGCCGGGAGCCTCGACGGCGCTCTGCTGACTCACCGCGGCCTCCGGGTCCCCCAGTCTGGTTCCGGTTCCGGTCCGGGCAAAGCCCAGCTGCTGCAGGCCCGGTTCTGATGAGTCGTCAGAGTATCAGGATGCAGCGGCTCATCTCTGCTTTTGTCGTTCTTGGTTTAATTTTTATTCCTTCCTTCCGCTCTTTGGATTTTATTTATTGATTTTAGCTGATAAAAACCCTGAATCTGGCTCTGCTAGTTTTAACTTTACAAATCAAGTTTTAATCCTGTTTTACTTGAACTAAATTATTGCAGCTAAATTAATGTAACTTTTTCTGTTATTTTTTTGACTTGACAACATTAAAAAAGATCACGTCAGTCTCTGAATAACGGATTTATCCAGCTGCCCCTGAATGCATCTTAAACGTTTATCTGAATAACATCTGCAGCGACTTTAAAGCCGTGAATTTTAGAGCTTTAACAGATTTAATAAACTAATGTGAGAACATTAATGTTTTAAATGGGTCAAGATGTCGTTTTTACGCTTTCGTGAGTTCGGGTTCGTCCCTGCGTTTAGATCCGTGATGATAACGATGATATTAATTGTTTTTGTCCTCTTGGGAAACCCGGCTGCTGCTGCTGGGTTTCTGGCCCGTCTGCAGACTCTGGGACTTTCAGACAGGCAGCAGCTGGTCCAGCGAGGACCCGCGGCCTCAGACGAGGGGGGGGGGGTGGGCGGGGGGGCAGAGGACGCCTAATTATGGAGCAATCATCTGTTTTTAATTAACCAGCCTGCATCGCTGCTCTGAGGACAGCTTGCAGAGCGGCGAGTTACCTCTGCTCATTGTTTCCTCGAAATAGGACCTCATTTCCCAGAAGCCCTCTGGAGGTTTTGTTTGTGTGTTTCGCTGCTTTTACTATCTGCTGCAAACAGGCTGACCAGTGATTCAACCTTCCTCCAGATACATAACTAAACTGGGAGAACTGGCTGCATCATCTTACTGGAACAGAAACCAAACCAGCAGCCAACGTGATGACTGGAAGGAGGGGTTGGGAGGAAAGGTCACGAGGATGTGAGGAAAGGTCACGAGGGAGGAACAACGTAGATACGCCTAATGGAGAGGCATGCTAGCCCTGATAGCGCACATTCCTCCTCCTCCTCCTCCTCTTCCTCCTCAGGAGTCGTGACATCCACAGCTCCATGTTTACGCTGCTGACGGCTTCCTGTTTCCTCCTCCTGAATAAACGTGAAGTGATCCGTCTCCAGGAGGACGAATCAAACCGTCTTTGTGATGTCCATCACAGACGTCTGCAGCAGTTTGGACCAGAGGGACACGTTCAGCTGAAGCACAGAGGAAGAAATTACATTATTAATGATTATTATTAATTAATGAGGCTCTGAGGTGGGATCGCACTTCAGTCATAGCATGAACATGTTCAAATTTACCTTTATAACACTACTGACCACTAGAGGCTGCGGTTCCTCTACCGACCACTAGAGGCTGCAGTTCCTCTACAGACCACTAGAGGCTGCAGTTCCTCTATCGACCACTAGAGGCTGCAGTTCCTCTACCGACCACTAGAGGCTGCAGTTCCTCTACCGACCACTAGAGGCTGCAGTTCCTCTATCGACCACTAGAGGCTGCAGTTCCTCTACCGACCACTAGAGACTGCGGTTCCTCTACTGACCACTAGAGGCTGCGGTTCCTCTTCCGACCACTAGAGACTGCAGTTCCTCTACCGACCCCTAAAGGCTGCAGTTCCTCTACCGACCACTAGAGGCTGCAGGTTCCTCTACCGACACTAGAAGCTGCAGTTCCTCTACCGACCACTAGAGACTGCGGTTCCTCTACTGACCACTAGAGACTGCGGTTCCTCTACTGACCACTAGAGGCTGCGGTTCCTCTACCGACCACTAGAAGCTGCAGTTCCTCTACCGACCACTAGAGACTGCAGTTCCTCTACCGACCACTAGAAGCTGCAGTTTCTTCTACCGACCACTAGAGACTGCAGTTCCTCTACTGACCACTAGAGGCTGCGGTTCCTCTACCGACCCCTAAAGGCTGCAGTTCCTCTACCGACCACTAGAGGCTGCGGTTCCTCTACCGACCACTAGAAGCTGCAGTTCTTCTACCGACCACTAGAGGCTGCAGTTCCTCTTCCGACCACTAGAGGCTGCGGTTCCTCTACCGACCACTAGAGGCTGCAGTTCCTCTACCGACCACTAGAGGCTGCGGTTCCTCTACTGACCACGAGAGGCTGCGGTTCCTCTACTGACCATTAGAGGCTGCGGTTCTTCTACTGACCGCTAGAGGCTGCAGTTCCTCTACCGACCGCTAGAGGCTGCGGTTCCTCTACCGACCACTAGAGGCTGCGGTTCCTCCACCGACCACTAGAGGCTGCGGTTCCTCTATTGACCACTAGAGGCTGCAGTTCCTCTACCGACCACTAGAGGCTGCGGTTCCTCTACCGACCACTAGAGGCTGCGGTTCCTCTACTGTTATAGGGGCGACAGCTAGCCTAAATAGCATAAATACTGCCGTTGAGAGAAAAGAAAACGTGAAGATAAATTGTTTATATGACATATTTATTCCATTTAAGCTCCAGATGTTTCTGTCAGGGTCAGCTGGTTGATTGAATGGACTCGATCTGCTGACAGATGTAGGATGGAAAACTACGAGGCTCACTGAAGCTCCGCCCACATTGGTCCTTGCTCGTTAAAATGCCAAATTTAAAGACAACAGCCATCTGTAAA
This sequence comes from Hirundichthys speculiger, assembly GCA_018398805.1. NCBI lineage: Eukaryota > Metazoa > Chordata > Actinopteri > Beloniformes > Exocoetidae > Hirundichthys > Hirundichthys speculiger. The sequence continues at coordinate 362,328 of JAGFBZ010002295.1, read as the reverse complement.
TGAGTTTAGTTTGCTGCAGATAAACTTTACTGCAGACGGATCACATGCAGGTTCTTTTGGTGATGCACCTGCAGACTCGTGCAGAACGTTTCATGCATTTGTGTTTGTTGTTGGGAATCAGAGGTGACGGGTCACGTGGGCCAGAACCACCGCTGATGTTCATGGTCACAGCCGCCGAATCAAACGGGATTTTTCTGCAGGAATGGCGGGTTATGGGTCGGTGTCTCAGTGAGTCTGCTGCTAAAATCGGTGGACTCGGATGATCTATGAGGCCGTGCCGGTCCAGTCCAGGTGCGTCTGGGACGCAGCTCCGTCTCCAGGTGTCTTCCTGTCTTTGTGGGGCTGTGATCTGTCCTCATTGTCTTCCTGATGTGAACCTCTGGCCGCGGCCTTTCTCTCATCCTCAATAGCCTTTTGTCCTGGAAACAGAGGACGTTTCCTCTCCTCCTCCGTGTCCCGGCCGTCCACACGCTGCAGGACAAATGAGCCCATAGACGAGAACAAAGAGGGGCAAAAGTCAAAAACGGCGGGAGGCAGACAATCATCTGCACCATGAATTACGCCATTATTTAATTGTTTTATCGCTTTTCATTTTTCTATGGAAGAATGAGCTGTCTGGTCGCTTTAAACATTCGCAGGATTGTTTTATTCTTCTTTTGTCGGCTGAGAATCATAACAGCCCGTTAACATGACGATGACAACAGTCTTCAACAGTCTGACCGCGAAGAGGAGAAAAAAAATACACCACAGAGATTAAAAAATGACCCAAAATATCCACAAAGGGATGTAAATCAGATCATCTCCAGAGATGACAAAATGATCACCAGCGCACCAAAACAACTAAAATAAAAGATAAAAATGAAAGATCAGACACACAAAAAGAGCACAAACACAGACAAAACATGCAACACAAAAAAATGTGTCGAAAAGAGGCTAAAAGAACATAAAATGTGAAATATCTCTGTTTGCCTGAAATAAAATATTTAAAAAAAATCACAAATAAGAAAAAAAAAATTCAAAGACAAATAAAACAAATACAAATAAATTAAACAATAACCAGTAATTCCCTTTTAACTTTTTTGTTGTAGAATATTGACAAATCCCAAATTTTTGACTTAAAACTGGAACTTGGTCATAAAACTGTGAATTTCTTATAACTACAACTTTATATCCTAAAATTGATATTTTTCGTAACAGAAAATTTTATACTATTACGTTTTTGAAAAAAGCAAATTTTTGACATAAAATCTCAAATTTCACTAAATTGGGACTTTGACACAAAATTGTCATAAAAATAGTGAAATTTTTATGATATTTTACAACAAAAATTTTTAATCTTAACTTTTTGACATAAAACTTTTTGTTGTGAAATATCGTAACTTTTTGACATAAATCTATAACTTTAAGTCCCAAAATCACTATTCATTTTATAAGTGCAACAATTTTGCAGTTTTAAAACTTTGATGTAAAAAAAGTGAATTTTTCTCTTAAAATCTCAAATTTCACAAAATCACAACTTTTTGTCATAAAATCTAAATTTTTTAGAAAAGAATCGTAGCTTTTTGTTGTAAACCTTTGCAGAATATATTTATTTTTATTGTCAAAAGCTTATTATTCTCATAAAAATTTTGAAACTTTGCAACATCAAATCTCAACTTTTTGTCACAAAGTTGCAAATTTTTCCAAAACTACATCCCGTAATCATGACAGTTAAAAACATATTAGCTTTGTGGTATTTTGTGATAAAATGTCATTACAAGTTTTACAAAGTCATGTTTTTGTCATAAAATCATAAAATTTACAAAATTGTGACAGTTTTGTCAAAACTTCCCGACTTCATCGTTGAGTCGGAACGTTTGCAGAACTGCAACAGAACATGTTTATCTTTGTGAAATCGATGCTCAACGTTCGTTCTGCAGAAACTTGTCAAGTGGGAGGGTCAAAGGGGGCGGAGCCTGAGGGCCAGCTGGAGTCTAGCTGTGCAGGTGTCTGGATGGGGTAGGGGTCTGTTGACCTGTTGGTGGGTGGGGGGTGTTGGGGGGGGTCCTTGAAGTCACCAGCTAACGATCGTGAGCGGAGCGTTTAGCTGTGGCGGGAAGAATGCGTTTGATCCTCTAGAAACGATCCGGGACTTGATGGTTCTTGCATAGTTGAGATTCTGTGCCAAACCCAAACCACGCCGGGCAGCCCTCCCTCCCTCCCTCCTTCTGAACACTCTGTTCCCTCTGCAGCCGCTCAGCTCTGCGGGCTTCTGGGAAATGAGGCCTCCTGGCATGTGACACGTCTGCTGGATCTGGATCTGGATCAGAGTCTGCCGGTTCTGGCTGTGTGGGCCCGGGAGTGGCCTCGGTACCAGGAGGTCGCGGAGGTCAGCACAACCAGGAGCGGGAAGGACGTTTGCACACACGAGCAGAGCCGCCCGCTAACGTCACGCTAACGTCACGCCGCCGTCCTGCTGATGTCATCGTGTTTACATGCATGAGCTCGGCTGCAGGCTATAAAACGATCTCTGGAGCTGCTCCAGAGGAAAAACTATATTCCGTATCTGCAGCAGCTCACTTTCAGCTTTAGAGACGCTTTAGATATTTAGTTCTGTTTTTCAGGCGTCGCAGGGTCACATGATCCTCTCAGCTGTGAAACTTCCTGTTCCTCAGATGAAGCTTCATCCTTCCTGCTCTCTCGTGTTTTAGAGACGTTCAGGACGCGTTTAAAGGTCCAGGTTTGGATCGATGACATCATCCACCAGGAGGCTTGTTTCCAATCAGTCACGCAGACTTTTATAAAACTGCACCTTGTTGTCGTAAAACTCACAATTTTCTCAAAGTCGCAGTTTTAAACTTTAACACGGCAGCTTATTAATATAAAATTATGACTTTTCGTCCCAAAAAAATCAACCAGTGATTTCAGGAAAAGATGGTTTTAGTTCTCCGATTACGACTTTCTGCCATAAGATCAAGAAGTTTAGAAAAATCGCTACATTTTGACGCAAAATTGCAACTTTTCAACTCGTTGTTCTTTTGCGAAATTAAAACTTTTTGTCTGAATATTGCACCTTTTTGTGGTAAAATGATCATTTTTGTGGAATTCCATGTTGTTGTTAAAATAACATCTTTGTGACTTTTGTATCTTTGCATGTTTTTGCTCTGAAACAGTGATTCCCAAAGTGTAGGCCGCGGCCCCCTGGTGGGCCGTCGCGGTACTGCAGGTGGGCCGTGAGAGGTCGTTAAAATTAAACAAATGTGTTTTAAATCCTTAATCTTTTTTAAATATGTTTTTAATTACTATAAAATATTAACAACATGATTTAAAAACATTAAGAAGTAACAAAACAAACCAGTTAAGTGTTATTCTACTGTCATCTTAACTTAATATGACAAGTGTCACCTTATTTGTTGACCCCTCACATTAATATCGGATCATGGTTCCTGGTCCTGTATGTTGATCACAGTTGTGATTAAAAGTTTCGGTGCTGTGGAGATTTTTCACGTTGGGCCTTGGTATTCTGAAGTTTGGGAACGGCTGCACTAAAATATTTGTGCATTGACATTTGACATCAAATCGCAACTTTCTGTCGTAAAAACACAACAAAACTTCCCTCCGTTTTGTCGTAGAATTGTAACTTTATTAGAATTTTTGGGTTTTTTTGGCGTAAAAATTAGGGGTGAGTATTGGCAAGGACCTCGCAATAGGATATGCATCATGATACTTGGGTTACGATACAATATTATCATAATATCGCGATATCACGTTTAGGGTTGGGCAACGATTAAAGTTTTTAATCACGATTAATCGCATTATTTCCCTGATTAATCACGATTAATCGCATTGTATACTGAAAATCAAATAATGAATTCAAAAGTAGTGTAAAGGTCACTTTTATTTAAATGTTCTGCTGCCATATGAACTAAAGTGTCATAACATTTGTTGTTCAAACACTTTTAACATCAGCACTTGTCAGTAACACATATTTAGTGTAAATCTCATCTTTAAAAATGTAAAATAAAATAAAGTTTATTGCCACTGCCAGGGCATTAATGTCATCTCGTTTTTATAAGAAATAAATAAAAGTCTATAAACAAAGTCCAACAAAATGATTGTGTCTCAGCACAATCAGAACATTAAAACAGGTAATTTCTGAGGTAACAGCAGAAACTTTTAACGGGGAGTTCAACTTGTCAGTTGTTACAAATAACCTTGTTTCTGTTAAATCCTCTGTCTGGGAGAACTTTAAAATGAAAATGTCCATGTTAAAGTTCAGTAACTTTATCAATCCGTGTATCATTCATTCTTTCCATTTTCAATTGTCAATCAAAAATTTTTAAAAATTAAAAAAAAAATTAAAAAGTTACTTTTTATTACTTTCTTTATATTTATATCTTTATATTTCAGTTTTATTTCATTTTATTTATATTTCAATTTTAGACTTGGATCAAAAATACGAAATTAAAAAAACGGGCCACAGAACTGAATTAGTTTTATAATGGAGGACTGGACTTTCTGTTGTCATTACACATCTGAGCCACTAGATGGAGCCGCACTGCAGTAACCAGCTAGAGAACAGCAGGACAGTGAACACATGGAGCAGATCTGATGGAACATGGAGGAATGACCACAAAGTTTAGTTGCAGTCTAGAATATTTTATTTAGACAGAATTGTTAATATTGCTACCTGAGTTGCTACCTGAACTGTAAAGTTCACTGATTTTTACCGTTCTCAAACAAAAGCATGTGAGCAACATGCGTTAACGCGCGATAAAATAAATGTTGGCGTTAATAAATTAATGTGATAACGCGTTAACTTGCCCAGCCCTAATCAAGATATATTGCAATATTCGAAGTTAAGTTGCTGTATATGTTCATCAGGCAATATTGATCATTCAAAACAACGTATTTATTGTTTATTATTAGTGTTTTTGCATTTTTTAAGTAACCATTACAACATACAGAACGCATTGTAACCGCTGTAAGTGAGAACATGAAAATCGATATTAGCAGCTGAAAAATCGATATTATATTGGGCGGCAGAAAATCGCGATATATTGCCAAATCGATTTTTTTTTTCACATCCTTAGTAAAAATCTGGGATTTCTGTTGCAGCATCGCGACGTTTCAATGTCGTGTTGCGGCTTCGTGTCGTCCCGTCGACAGCTGCTGCCCCCTTCAGGACTGAAGCTGAACGACACCCAGCTCAGCTGCTGCCCCCATAGACATATATAGAGATAGACGCCGCATTGGCTGTTTGGAAGGAGAAATGCGGCCGCCATCTTGGACCGGTCATTCTCTGGGATTATAACCGTAGTAGTATTACCGTACGTCGAGTCGCAGCACAAGTGAGAGAACATGCCTGAACATTGTGTGGGATATTCCTGCTCCAACCATCAGAAGCAGGGCTCAGGGGATTACTTTTCACAAGTAAGATGTAACATATTTTTCGGTCTAAAAGACGTCTAATAAACATCTAATAAACGTCTAATAAACGTCTAACGGTCCCTAGACGTCTGGGCTAAAATCGGTCTACCACTGGTCTAAATGAAAGTTTTAGACTAGCCGTTTCTAAATCTAAACTACATTGTACATTGATCAATGACTGTTAAAAATGTTTTAATCCAGCATTTGGCCACCATTTATACAATTTACTATTGTTTTATTTTGTATTTAATTATTAATGGATTGAATTGTACCGTATAGATTTGCGTTAATATAGACCGATTATAGACGGGCGAATTTCGTGTGTGAACTTAAACGAGACGTCTATTGCTCAGTGGGTTACTATAATATTGGTTGTATTTTGTTCATTGAATATTACCAGAGTTGAGAAGGAGCAAGGATCCTTTGTTACCTCAACGTTAATGAAACGACGCTAAGCTAATGGCAGTTAACAATGCTACAGTATGTTTATTGTTCACCCGGCTATGAACTGAGACTTGATAAGTCATATTCCATAACACTGACTTAGATTACAACTGACACAAGAATTGCTATTGAAGAAAATTATATTGCTATATGCTATTGCTATGTTTTTCAATGTCACTCTGTAGCCTATTGTGCATTATATTGTCTGATTAAAAAACGCTTGAAAATCAGTTCGTTTCGTGAGGTATGATTAAATACATTGACGGCACACCTGCCAAACAAATAACACTGAGCGGAGCGGGTGACCGGTCCAAGATGGCGGCCCCAAATCTCGTCAGCGCCAGTAGGGAGTAGCGTTCGATGCGGCGTCTATCTCTATATATGTCTATGGCTGCCCCCTTCAGGACTGAAGCTGAACGACGCCCAGCTCAGCTGCTGCCCCCTTCAGGACCGAAGCTGAACGACGCCCAGCTCAGCTGCTGCAGCAACAAAGCCCGGTTTGTTTTTCATGCTAACCTCTCAGGAGGACGTCTCTTTCTACAGATCAGGAAGACGAAGTTACGATGCAGCTGCAGACCGACCCGCTCAGCTGTCGCAACCCGTTTGTGGTCGTTTCGTGTCGGGTTCACGTGCGTTTCTGTCCACGACCAGAGCAGTTTGCCAGCAGCCGCCGCCTTCTCAAACCCTCAGAAATCCTGCGTTAGTTTGTCATTATTGGCATCGACGCGTCCGGAAACGCAGCAGCTGTTGAGGACGAGGGCGTCCACGCAGCGGGCCGCTGACGCTTTGACGGCTTTTAAAAATAGAAACAGACGTCTGTTCTCCCGGAGGAGCTAAAAATAAGAATGCAAATATTTGTCGGGCCGGGCCGAGCTGACATGCAAGAAGACGGGAGCGTGTAAGGAAACATTCAGGATGTGTGAGTCACCAACGATGTCACGCCCGTCGGGCTGCAGAGCCCCGCCTCCTCGCCGGAGACTGAAAACAAGCCGGCGGGAGGCGTGTCCCGCTCCACATTCCTGGACTTGAACCCCCAACCTTCATGGAACCGGGTTGAAAACAGAACCAGGCTCCTGCAGCCAGACTGAGGAAGGAGGACACATCATGACTGCTGACAACGGGTTGGACGGGTCAAGCTGCAGCCGGGCCAGAACATTCAGGGGTGTTAACACACGGCCAAAGGGGAAAGATATCAGCAACGGACTTAGAGGAGCAGGTGTCGGAGTTCTGGAGGACCAGATGTCCCAGCAGCTTCACCACGAGACTGGGTCATGTGATGCGCAGAGGAAAAACTCCAGAACGGAGGTCTGCACGGGTCCACTTTCATGGATCCGAACCCAAATGGACCTGAAACTGACCCGACCCGAGCTATTATCTTAAGTTCGGGAGTCCGAATCCAAATGGACCCGCAATATTTAGGCCCAGAACCGACCCGACCTGAGCTATTGTCATAAGTTCGGGAGTCCGAACCCGAATGGACCCGCAATATTTAGGCCCAGAACCGACCCGACCCGAGCTACTATCATAAGTTCGGGAGTCCGAACCCGAATGGACCCGCAATATTTAGGCCCAGAACTGACCCCCGAGTATCATAAGTTCGGGAGTCCGAACCCAAATGGACCCGCAACATTTAGGCCCAGAACCGACCTGACCTGAGCTATTATCATAAGTTCGGGAGTCCGAACCCGAATGGACCCGCAATATTTAGGCCCAGAACCGACCCGACCCGAGCTATTATCATAAGTTCGGGAGTCCGAACCCGAATGGACCCGCAATATTTAGGCCCAGAACCGACCCGACCCCGAGCTATTATCATAAGTTCGGGAGTCCGAACCCAAATGGACCCGCAACATTTAGGCCCAGAACCGACCCGACCCGAGCTACTATCATAAGTTCGGGAGTCCGAACCCGAATGGACCCGCAATATTTAGGCCCAGAACTGACCCGACCCGAGCTATTATCATAAGTTCGGGAGTCCGAACCCAAATGGACCCGCAACATTTAGGCCCAGAACCGACCTGACCTGAGCTATTATCATAAGTTCGGGAGTCCGAACCCGAATGGACCCGCAATATTTAGGCCCAGAACCGACCCGACCCGAGCTATTATCATAAGTTCGGGAGTCCGAACCCGAATGGACCCGCAATATTTAGGCCCAGAACCGACCCGACCCCGAGCTATTATCATAAGTTCGGGAGTCCGAACCCAAATGGACCCGCAACATTTAGGCCCAGAACCGACCTGACCTGAGCTATTATCATAAGTTCGGGAGTCCGAACCCGAATGGACCCGCAATATTTGGACCTGGAACCGACCCGACCCGAGTTTTTAGTTTCCGACCACGAACCGAACCGGGTTACCCGAATAGAACCGAGACAATCCAGCCCATAGTTGCTAACGTTAAAGTTGTCTAGCGTTGAATAAAACTTGATTTTCTTACCTAAAGTTGTCTTCTTCTACCGGTTCAGTTGCTACATAGGCTACATGATGTAAACAACAATAAATCCACGTCGTTATTTTCTTTGTGGATACAGATGCTATTGGTAGCAACTGCTAACGCTAATAGCCTACACCGGTCAGGACGTGTCGTGAATATGTTCTCTCATCCAGCGTTGTCATGTTGGCGATCCGTTGTGCTTTACAGCTGCCGGGCAAACCGCTAATAACACGCTAATAACACGCTACGGCAACACGGTTGTTTCATGACGAACACGCCACATTAATGAATAATGAATTAAACTGCCCCGAGTCCTGACATTAGCTGCCACCGCTAATATCTTTACCTCTCTGGAGTAAACGTGGACCCAGCCTGTCAGAGAGCACCGACCGGACCCGAGACTAACTGTACAGATTCAGAGTCACGTCTTTTGAATGGACCCGAGACCTGATTCGGGTTGGAACCTCGGGTTGTCGGGTTGTTCTACTCCAGAATATTCTGGAGAGGTCGGCGAGTTTTTCAGACATCAGGGGTGTTTGGCTGAGACGTCCTCGTCCCTGAAAACAGCCTGAAACTCGCGTGACGTGACGAGTTGATGAGGAAAAATATCCTGAACGTCGTCTGCAAGTAAATAAAAGTTCAAAGCAAATGCAGGAACTTCCACATGAACTTTGTTTGTTCAGGATCAGATGAACAGCAGCCGTCACGTGTCATCAGAGACTCTTCCCTCCAACATCCTCTAAAACCACCAGCCTCCATCTTCCAGTCCGGACCTCCACCACACTCCCTCCCCCTCTGTGCTGGTTGGACAGTCGGAGCTAAAAATAGACTAAAACAGACCCCCGAGCACCACCACAGGGGCCCCCACCCTTCCCAGATGACCCCAGCACACATAGCTGCTGCTCTTCTCCAGGCCCGCCCCAGAAAAACCCAAACCAGGCCCGCCGCAGACCCCTCCCTGCACGCCGCCCCCGCCCACCACAGCCCATCACAGCAGACCCCGACCCAGCAGGGAAACCACAGACCCCCAAAATAGATCCTCTGTTCTCCGTCTCCTCACGACAAAAACCGGTTTGATATGAAACTCATTAACGCCACCAGAACCCTCCAGGTACCTGAACAGGTAACTCCAGGTGACGCTCAAGCTCCTCCCCCATGACCAGCGTCACCTCTGCAGGACGACCATTCAGCTGCTGTTTCTGACGTCAAATAGCTGAAATTTCACAACTAAATGTTTTTAGTTGTTAGTTCAATTTTGTGAAATTTGCGATTTTTACAATAAAATGTGATCAAAGGACTCAAAATTGAAATTTGAGATTTTATGACAAAAATATGCTTTTTACAAAAAAAATCATGATTTTTTTACAATAAAAATGTAGTTCTACAATAGTCGTGATTATATGACGAAATGTTTCAATGTTACGTCAAAACTCCTAAATTTTGTGAAAATAACAAAATGTGATCAAAGGACTTAAAATTGAAATTTGAAATTTTATGACAAAAATATGCTTTTTACAAAAAAAATCATGATTTTTTTTTTACAATAAAAATGTACAGTTCTACAATAGTCGTGATTTTACGACGAAATGTTTCAATGTTACGTCAAAACTCCTAAATTTTGTGAAATTTGCGATTTTTATAACAAAATGTGATCAAAGGACTTAAAATTGAAATTTGTGATTTTAGGGCATAAAGTTGTAATTTAAAGTCAATATTTTAATCAAAAATTATTTTACAACTAAAAGTTGTGATAAAGTTGCAGTTAAACTACATTTATGATTTTGTGACTGTCATCCTTTTAAGTCCAAAAGTTACAATTTTGCAAATTTCAGATTTTGCAAAATTAGTCTGTATTTTATGACAGAAATTATTTTTTATAACAAAAAGTTGATCTTGAGGACCTTAACTGTGTATTATTATTTTTACTGGTTGTAATGTTTTTATTGTTTAAATCACGTCTCAAACCTGGAAAAAACAAATAAATAAAAATGATAAAAAGTTGTGAAATTTTATAGCAGAATTTCCCGATTTTGTGACAAAAAGTCACAATTTTAAAAATTTACAATTTTTCAAAATAAAGATTCATATCAAAGTTTTGATGTCACAAAAGTCAATATTTTAAGAGTCACAATATCCAGTTAAATTGAAAATCGTGATTTTATCATCAAATATCGTGATTGAGGGACATAAAATTTCACGATTAAAGTCAATCTGAGTCAATATTTTCCTACAGAAAGTTTCAATGTTAACTTAAAAAGTCATGATGTCAAGAAATTTGGAATTTTATGGAAAAATATAACAATTGTACGACAAAATTCTCAGCTTTACAACAAAAACGTCACGATAAAAATAAACGATTGTAGAAATAAATGACTGTCTAAAAGTTTGATGATGTAATATTTCTAAATATGATTATAAGGGGAGGATGCGGAGAGGAACTCTTGGTCTGGACTAGGGATGGAACGGTTACCACGGTAAAGCGCGGTTAAATTTAACGTGATAACGATTACTGTTTATGTTTGACTTCATCTCATTATGGCGGTCGATTAGCGGGATAATTAATATCAGCCTCATTCAGGTCTGCGAGCGACTCGTGACTGTGTCTCGCATGAATATGTAGCTTGTAACATCGGCATTGTAACGTTAGCATGGCGGAAAGTGGTGATAGCACGCAGGACATTTACCAACCCGCTAAAAAGACAAAATCTGAGCTTTGGGCATATTTATTTATTTATTTTTTTTAAGAATGCAGAGGGACAACTGGTGGAGGACAGTTATCTGTCTGCAGAGCACTTGTTTACATTTTATTGTAATTTGTAGAAGCAACTTGAAGGAGCTAAGGCTAATGCTTCAAGCTACTGAGATGTTTGACCAAGAGTAACCTGGTCGACGCGCTTAGCAAATTTACATTTCGTAAACGTTACTGTTGCGTGTTGACGAAAAATGACCGGAACGATGTTCTTCTGATGCAGTTAAAATATTAATTTATTCCATTGACTGATCCGACAACCATAACGCCAACAGTTAGCACCACAGCGGTCAAAAACAGCTAACCAATAACAGGCAGCTACCTTTATACCTGACCCTCAGGTAACAACACAGCGACACCCACAGACACACAGAGTGAACTACAATTCAGAACAACATATTTGGCTCCTAAACAACTGTTTCTTTATTTACACATTTATACGTATTTAAGGTTCAGCTTAAAGTCAAAAGTTTATTTCATTTGAACTTCACTATAATTTTTGTTCCTGATAATTGTTTGCATATTTTGACCTACTATGGCTGTTAAAGTGTTTATTTAAATTTGCACCAGACAAATAAGCTTTGTTCCTGTTATTTATTTAGTTCATTTAAAATAAAACCTATTTCTGTGTCAGTTGTTTGTCCTTTTAATGTGAAAGTTTCATTTTGATAAAATTTTGGCTTCTGATGTTTTAGTTTGACAAGAAAATCCCAAGATTTAGTGAAATTATTTAAATGTATGTCTTTTTTGGACATTTGTAGAGCAATTAAGAATATCGCGATAATATCGTAAACCGTGATAATTTGGTCACTATAATCGAGATATCAGATTTTCCATATCGTTACATCCTTAGTCTGGACCAGTTAGTGCTCCTGGAGTCGGTTACCATGGTAACAGATGCTCAACCCTCTATCTCGGGGTTCAGTTACCTCGCTGTTTGAAACGGGAAACTGGAAGTTTCCCTGATTTCAAGTTCAACGTAACCGGCTCGCCGAAACAGAACCCGTCTCCATCATGAGAAGAGGATGAGAGATAATGGGGAGGCTGTAGGGGAGGCGGGTCCAGCGGGTCCAGCTTCTTCAGCAGAGCTGCAGGAGTCGGAGCCCACAGTCAGCACCGGTCCGAGCCCACAGTCAGCACCGGTCCGAGCCCACAGTCGGCCCGGTCCGAGCCCACAGTCAGCACCGGTCCGAGCCCACAGTCAGCACCGGTCCGAGCCCACAGTCAGCACCGGTCCGAGCCCACACAGTCAACACCGGTCCGAGCCCACAGTCAGAACACAGTCACCGTCCGAGCCCCAGTCAGCACCGGTCCGAGCCCACAGTCAGCCGGTCCGGTCCGAGCCCACAGTCAGCCCGGTCCGAGCCCACAGTCAGCCCGTCAGTCCGGTCCCGGGTAGCCCACAGCACAGTCCGAGCCCACAGTCAGCCGGGTCCGAGCCCCAGTCGGCCCGGTCCGAGCCACAGTCAGCCCGGTCCGAGCCCACAGTCAGCACCGGTCCGAGCCCACAGTCGGCCCGGTCCGAGCCCACAGTCAGCACCGGTCCGAGCCCACAGTCAGCACCGGTCCGAGCCTACAGTCAGCCCGGTCCGAGCCCACAGTCAGCCGGGTCCGAGCCCACAGTCAGCCCGGTCCGAGCCCACAGTCAGCGGTCCGAGACCACAGTCAGCACCGGTCCGAGCCCACAGTCAGCCGGTCCGAGCCACAGTCAGCCGGTCCAGCCCACAGTCAGCCCGGTCCGAGAACACAGTCAGCCCGGTCCGAGAACACAGTCAGCCCGGTCCGAGAACACAGTCAGCCCGGTCCGAGCCCACAGTCAGCCCGGTCCGAGCACACAGTCAGCACCGGTCCGAGCACACAGTCAGCACCGGTCTGAGCCCACAGTCAGCCCGGTCCGAGCCCACAGTCGGCCCGGTCCGAGCCCACAGTCAGCCCGGTCCGAGCCCACAGTCAGCCCGGTCCGAGCACACAGTCAGCACCGGTCCGAGCACACAGTCAGCACCGGTCTGAGCCCACAGTCAGCCCGGTCCGAGAACACAGTCAGCCCACTGAAGGTCAGACCTCCGGTCCCGCTCTTCTGGAGGTTCCACAGCTGACATCAGAACCTCGCAAACGCGGGCCGGACGTGAGTCACTCTGGTTTCACCCGTCAGTCTGCTCACGCCAGAGTAAAGTCCAGAAACGTCCCACAGCAGATTTCAGCCCTGCAGCCGACAGACGCAAACGCGCCGAGCCGCCAGCCCACGCAACCCAAAACACAACAACCGAGCCGTGAGTCAGGCCAGAACCCTGCCGCCTTAAATAGCCCGGGTCCAAATGTCAGAGCGGTCTGACGCCAGAGAGAAGAGAAAGGAAACCGGCGCGGAGGACGATGCTGCATCTGCATCTGCAACAGCTGCAGGCGATGGAGACGAGAACGGAGGACGAGCTGAGAGTTTGAACTCCTGCAGGTCCAGTTTTATCCAGAAAAAATCGAATTACAAGAGAACAAGAACCACAAGAAATGAGCAGTTACAGGACACGCCATGAAATCATATCATGTTATATTATAATATATTATATTACATTAGTTTGTTTTAATGGGACAGTTGTTTATTTCTACAACCACAGAAAATATTTTCTTTATGAGAAAGAAACATTTTCTCATCAAATTGTGAATTTTGCAATATTGTAACTTCTTGTAAAGACCAAACATTTTGATTCTGCTCTAAAAAATAATCACAAATTTCACAAAATTGCCCCTTTTTAAATGACTATTACAGCATTTTGTGCTGAAATATCATCTTACACAATCATAAAAAACTTTCCTTTAATATTACGAAATGATAATCAATAAAATTACAACTTTGTCATAAAACAGTGACTCTTATTAAACGAGAACTTTTTGAAATCAAACTACTCTGTATGAAACTTAATGTCCTAAAAGCAAGAATTTTAGTTGTAAAGTTGCAAATTTCACAATTTCACAGCTTTGCCTTAAAAAACAAATTTCTTGATGTAAATACCAAATTTTGCATAATTGTTGCACTTTTACATCAAATCACAGCAGTTTGATGTAAAATTTTGCAAGTTTTGACAGAAATTCCCAACTTTTTGTTGTAAAATCAAACTTTTTGTGTCCAGTCACAACTTTGTTGTAAAAAGCAAATTCTTGTTGTAAAATCTCAAATTTCACAAAATCACAATTTTCTGACATCCAATCATCTAAATCAACTAAATCAACATAACTGTGACGTTTTGACAAAAATTACAGAGTTTTTCAAAAATTTGGCTTTTGCAGAGGTGCATGTTTTTGTTACTGAAATTCTATGTTCTAAAGTGACATTTTTTTTTTTTAATTTTGTAAAATCAAGAATTCTTTAATGTTGAAACCCCAATTCCATGATTTTGTTGTAAAAATCAATTTTTTGCTGTAAAGTTGTGACTCTTGCAAAAACATGACTTTTTAAATTAATATTTCAACTTTTTGCATTCAGATATTGACTTTCACAAAAGTGCAGATTTTTGACAAACTTAGAACTTTAAGTCACAAAATGTCAAATTTCTTGAAATTGCAACTTTATTTCTGAAAATCACGCACTCTTTATAATAATGCTACATTTCTGTTGTAAAAAGCAAATTTTTGCCAGAAAATATTAAGTTTTACAAAATCATGGATTTTTGACATCGAATCAAAATTTTTGTCATTAGTCACAAATTTCACAAAATTGCCACTTTTTAAATGACTGTTATCATCTCACACAAAAAATAACAAATTTCCTTTAATATTACGATAATAAAATAATAATGAATAAAATGACAACTTTGTCATTAAACGGTGACTCTTATTGGACGAGAAATTTTTGACATTAAACTACTACTCTGTATGAAAATTAATGTCCTAAAATCAAGAATTTTAGTTGTAAAGTTTCAAATTTAACAATTTCACAGCTTCGCCTTCAAAAACCAAATTTCTTGTTGTAAATACCAAATTTTTGCATAATTGTTGCTCTTCACAGCAGTTTGATGTAAAATTTTGCAAGTTTTGACAAAATTTCCCAACTTTCTGTTGTAAAATCAAACTTTTTGAGTCCAGTCACAACTTTGTTGTAAAAAGCAAATTCTTGTTGTAAAATCTCAAATTTCACAAAATCACAGCTTTCTGACATCCAATCATCTAAATCAACTAAATCAACAGAATTGTGACGTTTTGACCAAAATTATAGACTATTTCAAAAATTTGACTTTTGCAGAGTTGCATGTTTTTGTTACTGAAATTTTATGTTCTAAGGTGACATTTTTTTTTAATTTTGTAAAATCAAGAATTCTTTAATTCCACGATTTTGTTTTAAATATCATTTCTTTGCTGTAAAATTGTGGCTCTTGCAAAATCACGACTTTTTAAATGAATATTTCAACTTTTTGCATTCAGATATTGACTTACACAAAGTGCAGATTTTTGACATAAACTTAGAACTTTCAGTCAAAAAATGTGAAATTTCTTGAAATTGCAACTGTATTTCTGAAAATCACACACTCTTTGTAATAATGCTACATTTCTGTTGTTTCACAAAATCATGGATTTTTGACATCAAATCACAATTTTTGTCATTAGTCACAAATTTTACAAAACTGTAATTTTTTGTCGTAAAAAAAAAAAACAAACTTTCACAGAATTATATGATTTTGTTTTTAAAAATCACAAGGTTTTGTCGTGAAATCGCAGCTCCCTGGCATCAGATTCTTGATGACACCTGTACAGACAGAGGTCAAAGGGGGCGGAGCTTGAGCGCCACCTGGAGGCAGAGAAAAGCGGAGAGACTGAAGTTTTTTTTTTTTACTCCTCTGATACCATTTTTCCAAAAACTCCAGCCTTCTTGTTTGAGGTGGGAGCGCCGTGCTGATGTTGTGTATCGCCGTCCTGCTTGTGAGACTTGATCTGAGGTGTGTCAGAGCGCGTTGGCGGGACACGCCCCCCTGCATTCCTATGGTTACGCAGTGCAGTTACTGAAGCATGGATGCTTTGCCACACAACCTCTATCAATGAACATGCAACAAAAGCAAGCATGTGTCTCTGAGGAGTCATGCCGATGGACTGTAAGGAACCTTTCAGTCTCAGCATTCACTGGTTTCAGGACTGGTTCCCGCTGTGGGAGCTCTGGTGGCCACTGGCCAGTTATTTCTATGCTTTATTGCTTACTCATGCATGTTTATCTTCTGCACTTTATTTATTCCAAATATCTAAAGTCATTTTTAGCTTCCATTAATTTCTCAGCTGAGAGGCGTGGAAGTCTCCAGAAACAAGCTAGCCAGTGTTTCTAACTTCTGGAGCAGCTGGGTCCTCCAACCAAGCGTTCTTCCAAGTTCAGATCCAAGTGGAAGGTTAGCGGACGGTTAGCGGACAGTTAGTGGACGGTTAGCGGGCGGTTAGCGGACGGTTTGTGGTTGGTTAGTGGACAGTTAGCGGACAGTTAGTGGACGGTTTGTGGTCAGTTTGTGGTCAGTTTGTGGTCCATTAGTGGACAATTAGCGGTCGGTTAGAGGACGATTAGTGGACGGTTAGTGGATGGTTAGCGGACGGATAGTGGACGGTTAGTGGACGGTTAGTGGACATTAGCGGACAGATAGTAGACGGTTAGTGGACAGTTCGTGGACGGTTTGTGGTTGGTTAGTGGATGGTTAGTGGACGGTTACAGATAGTGGAGTGGATGGTTTGTGGTCGGTTAGTGGACGGTTAGCGGACGGTTAGTGGACGGTTCGTGGATGCTTTGTGGATGGTTAGTGGACGGTTCGTGGTCAGTTAATGGATGGTTAGCGTTAGCAAATGGTGCTTGGTGGCACCAAGATCTGCTGGTCCTGGTTTCAGCTCTGCCTGCGCTAATTTCAGCTGCTGTTTTGGTAGCAACATTTGAAATGAGGATTTTTTGGACAGACTTGATCGGAACAAATGGAAGCTAGCATTACTTAGCATCAGAGGTTAGCACAAACTAAGCCAAAAAAGCTAACTGGCGGCTAACTGGTGGTGACTGGCAGCTAACTGGTAGTGACTAGGCTAAGATGTGTTTAAAGCACTGTCAACTTCCGTTCGTTTCACTTGTTCCCACCTGGGACAATTTTTATGAAATTTGAGATTTTATGCCAAAAAAAAATTTGCCGTCTGGCGACAGAAAGTTTTTCCATCCTGCAGTTCTTGATTTTATGTAAAGATTTTGTGATTTTTAGGACAAATAAGTTGCAGTTTTGCAGAAGTCAATATTTTACAACAAAAAAGTTTTAAAGTTAAGTTAAAAAGTCGCAATTATAGAGCATAAACTTTTTGCGACAAAAAATCATAATTTTAAATGACGTCAGGATTTAGTGAAATGTGATATTTTAAGATGTTAAGATGGTTCGGAAAGATTCTTGAATTTGGGATAAAAGGTTGTAATTTTACAAAACATACAATTTTCTGGAATAATTATAATTTTACGTGGAAAGTTTTGTTTTGTGAAATTTTAAGTTAAAGTTGCATTTTTGTCAACTAAATATCGTCATCATAGAACAGAAAGTTGCAATGACACAAAATTCGGAATTTTGCGACTTAAAGTCGTAACTTCATGTTAAAAAGTCACAATTTTACAACAAAAAGCTGAGACTTTGTGAAATTTGATATTTTTTGACAGAAATTCTTGATTTTAATGGCAGAAACTTTATGCAAAAAAAAAAAACAAATTTGGGATAGATTTTTTTTACTACAAAAAGTTTTAACATTAAGTTATAAAGTTGTGATTTAGCAAAATTCGTATAAGTTGTAAATAAAAGCCTCAGTTTTACAACCTAGGAAAAATATGAGCAACTTTATGAGAAAATTTTTTCATTTTTAATCTGAGCTGAATCTTTTTTGAGCGGTTATATCAAAGTTCAGACCGCAGCTCCGTTCGTAGCACGCTAAGCTGCAGGTGAGCTCACCTGAGCTGCAGGTAAAGCTGCAGTAACAGACAGAACTGGTAAATCCAGCCTGGAGTTGGTCTCTGAATCCCAGCTCTGTTTTCCCACAGCGGCCCACCCAGAGAGTCGGCTAATAAAACAGCCGTCTGAGCCGCCGCAGCTCCCGCCGTATGACAAAACACTCATTCAGGTGGGCGTCGTTTAACTGCAAATTAGCCAAACTGAGCGCAGTTTCAACAGCGTGAGGTCCTCCGCCTTCATCCTGGAGAGCTGGAACGGGTTTCATCAGGTTTACTTCTATTTTGATCTGGGATCATTCAGAAATCATTCATCTCGTTGCAGGTTGTTTTCCCTTCTTTTTCCCACCATGCTTTGTGTGTGTCCGGGTCTGTTAAACAGCAACAGGTGACCGCCGGGAAACCGCTCAGCATGCTGGGAGCTCTGGAGGTCGAGACCTCCGCGGCCTCTGGACGCTCTCTGGCTGTCTCACACCTCCTCAGGTGAACGACCACAGGTGTGCAGCACCAACACGGAGGGGTCGCGGCCTCCAGACAGGACAGGTTGACCCCCCCCCCCACCACCACCACCACCCCCAGCTGGGAACACAAGTTTGACCCCCCCACGCTGAACCACCCGGACCTGCACACACAGACATGACACACGGAGGCAACTGACAGCACTTGACTAGAACGTAGTCATTTCCACTCAGACTTTGATCTTTATTTCCCGTATTTTAGCGGGTATTTTTTTGCAGTGTGGACGTATCACATGACTGCACAGAACCAAGTGGATTTCAGTTGGGTTCATTCCAGTCTGGACCTCCAGAACCTTGATTCTTTTATCTTTTATTCTGATGTAGATCTGCTGCGTTTAGATCAGTGTCCTGATCCGGTTTAACCCAAGATTCATAGATCAGTGTCCTGACCCGGTTTAACCCAAGATTCATGGATCAGTGTCCTGATCCCGGTTTAACCCAAGATTCATGGATCAGTGTCCTGACCCGGTTTAACCCAAGATTCATGGATCAGTGTCCTGACCCGGTTTAACCCAAGATTCATGGATCAGTGTCCTGACCCGGTTTAACCCAAGATTCATGGATCAGTGTCCTGATCCGGTTTAACCCAAGATTCATGGATCAGTGTCCCGACCCGGTTTAACCCAAGATTCATGGATCAGTGTCCTGATCCAGTTTAACCCAAGATTCAGCCTCAGATTTGTCTCCAAAATACTCTGAATACAGAGGAGTCCATCCATCCATCCATCCATCCATCCACATCCATCCATCCATCCATCCATCCATCCATCCATCCATCCATCCATCCATCCATCCATCCAGTCCATCCAGCCAAGAGAGCCATCAGAGCCATCCAGCCAGAGCCAGCCCCAGAGCCTCCAGCCAGCCAGCCAGCCACCAGGAGGCCAGCCAGCCAGCCCATCCATCCAGCCAGCCAGCCACAGCCAGCAGCCCAGCCAGCCCCAGCAGCCAGCCAGCCAGCCAGCCATCAGCAGCCAAAGCCAGCCAGACAGCCACAGCCAGCCAGCAGCCAGCCCATCCAGGCAGCCAGCCAGACAGCCAGCCCAGCCAGCCAGCCAGCCAGCCATCCAGCCAGCCAGCCAGGAGACAGCCAGCCAGGAGACAGCCAGCAAGCCAGCCAGCCAGCCAGGAGAGCAGCACAGCCAGCCAGAGCCAGCCAGGGAAAGCCAGCCAGCCAAGCCAGCCAGCCAGCCACAGACACCAGCCAGCCAGCCAGCCAAGAAGCAGCCAGCCATCCAGCCATAGCCATCCAGCCAGCCATCCAGCCATCCAGAGGACAAGCCAGCCAGCAGCCAGCCATCCAGCCAGCCAGCCAGCCAGCCAGCCAGGCCAGCCAGCCATCAGCCAGCCAGCCAGCCAGGCCAGGAACAGCCAGCCAGGAGACAGCCCCAGCCAGCCAGCCAGCCAGCCAGCCAGCCATCAGGACAGCCAGCCAGCCAGCCATGCATCCAGGACCAAGCCAGCCAGCCAGGCCATCCAGCCTCCAGCCAGATCAGCCAGCCAGCCAGAGCCATTCCATCCATCATCCAGCCCAGCCATCCACAAGCCAGTGCATCCATCCCAGATCCTCCGGAGGACATGGAGGACATCCATCCCATCCATCCATGGAGGACATGAGGACCTGGAGGATGGACTGGAGGATGCTGGACTGGAGGACGACTGGAGGACTGGAGGACGGACTGGACTGGAGGACCAGGAGGACAGGACTGGTGGACTGGAGGATGGACTGGAGGACTGGGACTGGAGGACTGGAGGACTGGAGGACTGGAGGACTGGACTGGAGGACTGGAGGACTTGGAGGACTGGAGGACTGGTTGGACTGAGGGATGGTGGACTGGAGGACTGGAGGACTGGAGGACTGGAGGACTGGTGGACTGGAGGACTGGACTGGAGGACTGGAGGACTGGTGGACTGGACTGGACTGGTGGACTGGAGGACTGGAGGACTGGAGGACTGGAGGACTGGAGGACTTGGAGGACTGGACGGAGGAGGACTGGAGGACTGGAGGACTGGAGGACTGGAGGACTGGACCCTGGAGGACTGGAGGACTGGAGGACACTGGAGGATGGACTGGAGGACTGGGATGGAGGACTGGACTGGACTGGACTGGAGGACACTGGAGGACTGGACTGGAGGACGGTGGACTGGAGGACTGGAGGACTGGAGGACTGGAGGACTGGAGGACTGGACTTGGAGGACTGGAGGACTGGAGGACTGGAGGACTGGAGGACTGGAGGACTGGAGGAGGAGGACTGGACTGGACTGGAGGACTGGAGGACTGGAGGACTGGAGGACTGGAGGAGGACTGGACTGGTGGACTGGAGGACTGGTACTGGACTGGAGGACTGGAGGACTGGACTGGGACTGGACACTGGAGGACTGGACTGGAGGACTGGTGGAGGACGGACTGGAGGACTGGAGGACTGGAGGACTGGAGGACTGGAGGACTGGAGGAGGACTGGAGGACTGGAGGACTGGAGGACTGGAGGACTGGAGGACTGGAGGACTGGAGGACTGGAGGACTGGTGGACTGGAGGACTGGAGGACTGGAGGACGGAGGAGAGGACTGAGGACCTGGGACAGGACTGACTGGAGGACTGGAGGACTGGAGGACTGGAGGACTGGAGGACTGGACTGACTGGAGGACTGGTGGACTGGGACTGGACTGGAGGACTGGAGGACTGGAGGACTGGAGGACTGGAGGACTGGAGGACTGGAGGACTGGAGGACTGGAGGACTGGACTGGAGGACTGGAGGACTGGACTGGAGGACTGGAGGACTGGAGGACTGGAGGACTGGAGGACTGGACTGGAGGACTGGAGGACTGGAGGACTGGAGGAGGGAGGACTGGACTGGAGGACTGGAGGACGACTGGAGGACTGGACTGGAGGACTGGAGGACTGGAGGACTGGAGGAGGAGGACTGGAGGACTGGAGGACTGGAGGAGGACTGGAGGACTGGAGGACTGGAGGACTGGAGGACTGGGGACTGGACTGGAGGACTGGTGGAGGACTGGACTGGACTGGAGGACTGGAGGACTGGAGGACTGGAGGACTGGAGGACTGGACTGGAGGACTGGACTGGTGGACTGGAGGACTGGAGGACTGGAGGACTGGACTGGTGGACTGGACTGGAGGACTGGTGGACTGGTGGACTGGTGAGGACTGGACTGGGGACTGGAGGACGCAGAAGTCTCCTGGTGGAAAACAAATCATTAGAGTTGAAGTGACTCAGAGTCGACACCTCTGTGTTCACGCTTTCTGGAACCCAGGAGGACCAGAGGTGTGAAGCTGAATCCCAGCTGGTGACCCTGCTGTGGGTGGGGGGGTGGGGGGGGCAGGAGGTCAGCTGGAGAGGGTTTTATTGGGTCTGAAGCCTGCAGAGCATCAGAACCTAACCGGTCCTGGTCCTGCAGCAGAGACTGACTCTGTCTAGAACCGCACTGTTCAGACACGAGATCGTCGTGGGAACGAGTCAGGAGACGTCCTCCATAATTACAGCAAACCGCTGGACGCGAGACTAAACACAGTCCGGGTGAAGGTTTCTGGTCGGTCTGAGCGTGCAGACTGTCGCGCAAACGCAGCAAATATAGAAAACGCTGCAGACGCATCAGCGGGTCGTTTGTTCCCGCCACGACTGGAAACACGAAAGAGAAACACGCAGAAACCTGGGAAGATGCTTTACCCTAACCCTGAACCCGAACACGCCCCGTTTCACACTTTCATCTTTGTTTTATGACCAACAACTGCAGAAAAAGTCAAAAGAAACGCAGCGACTCGTAAATCAAACTGGTAAATCAAACCTTTTACATCTGGGAACCGTTTTAGGAGGGATGTTGAACAGTTTTAGCTGCTCAGCTGTCAGTTTTCTTCACGACGCTGCAAACCTGGCTACCTGCACAGGTGGACTCCAGGTGGCGCTCAGGCTCCTCCCCCTTCAGCAGTCAGACGTTTCAACAGAGATTTGTGATTTTTGGACATAAAGTTGCAATTATCGATAAAAATACATATGAAAAAAACCACAATTTACAACATAAAGTTGTAATTTTGCAACAAAGAGATGAAAAAAATAAATTTAAAAGTCCTGATTTTGTGAAACTTTATAAGAAAATAAATTGTGGATTTCAAAACAAAAATGTCACAATTTCATGACAAAACACGGGATTTTTTTTTTTTTGTCAAAATTGACTTTAAGACATAAAAATTTTACAACAGAAAGTAGAAAATTTACAATTCTACTGCTAAAATTCTCAATTTTACAACATAAAGTTGTAATTTTGCAACAAAGAGATGTAATATTAAATTTAAAAGTCCTGATTTTGTGAGACTTTATAAGAAAATAAATAATGGATGTTAAAACAAAAATGTCACAATTTCATGACAAAACACAGGATTTTTTGTCAAAATTGACTTTAAGACACAAAAATTTTATGAAAAAGTCATGAAATTGTAAACTTTGAAAATGCGTTTTTTTTTTACTACAAAGTTGTGATGTTGTGTAATTTACAAAAAAAAACTGATTTTGGACACAAAGTTGAAGTTAATGTCAAAAATTTGAGATGAAAAAACGAGATTTCACTGCAAAAAGTTGCAATAAATTTGAAAATTTCTGATTTTACAACAAAATTTGATTTCAGGAAATAAAGCTGAAGTGAAATTCTCAATTTTGTGACGTGGAATTTTATGTCAAAAGTAAGTTTAGAAAAATACCAGATTTTATGATGAAAATGTGCTTTTTACAACAGAAGGTAGTCAGTAAAATTTACAATTCTACTGCTAAAATTCTGAATTTTACAACATAAAGTTGTAATTTTGCAACAAAGAGATGAAATATTAACTTTAAAAGTGATTTTGTGAGACTTTATAAGAAAACAAATTGTGGATTTTAAAACAAAAATGTCACAATTTCATGACAAAAACACAGGACTTTTTATCAAAAGTGACTTTAAGACACAAAAATTTTAATAATTTAATGAAAATGTCATTAAGTTGTGAAGATACTTTTTTTTTTTTACTACAAAGTTGTGATGTTGTGTAATTTACAAAAAAAAAAAAACTGATTTTTGGACACAAAGTTGAAGTTAATGTCAAAAATTTGAGATGAAAAAAAACGAGATTTCACTGCAAAAAGTTGCAATAAATTTGAAAATTTCTGATTTTACAACAAAATTTGATTTCAGGAAATAAAGCTGAAGTGAAATTCTCAATTTTGTGACGTGGAATTTTATGTCAAAAGTACGTTTAGAAAAATTCCAGGTTTTATTATGAAAATGTGCTTTTTACAACAGAAAATAGTCATAGTAAAATTTATAATTCTACTGCTAAAATTCTCAATTTTACAACATAAAGTTGTAATTTTGCAAAAAGAGATGAAATATTAACTTTAAAAGTGATTTTGTGAGACTTTATAAGAAAACAAATTGTGGGTTTTAAAAGAAAAATGTCACAATTTCATGACAAAAACACAGGATTTTTATCAAAAGTGACTTTAAGAAACAAAAATTTTAATAATTTAATGAAAATGTCATTAAGTTGTGAAGATACTTTTTTTTTTTACTACAAAGTTGTGATGTTGTGTAATTTACAAAAAAAACTGATTTTGGACAGGAAGTTGAAGTTAATGTAAAAAAAATTGAGATAAAAAAGATATTTCACTGCAAAAAGTTGCAATAAAGTTGAAAATTTGTGATTTTACAACAAAATTTGATTTCAGGAAATAAAGCTGAAGTGAAATTCATGGAATTTTATGTCAAAAAAGTAAGTTTAGCAAAATTCCAGATTTTATGATGAAAATGTGCTTTTGACAACAGAAAGTAGTCAAATTGAAATTTAAAATTCTCAATTTTACAACATAAAGTTGTCAATTTATGTAAAAATGTTGGGATCGTGCCACAAATTTTTAAATTTTTTTTACAACAAAAAGTTTCATTTTTTCTCAAACTCACAATTAAGTAAATTTTGTGGCTTTTATGAAAAAAACCTCCTAATTTTATTTAGTAATTTTGCATCAAAAAGCTGTGATTTTGTGAAACAGCCGCAGTTCCCCTGGTGGTCAGTCGAGGAACTGCGGCCGGTTCGGACTCGGCCCAGAAACTGGAGCGTCGCCACCCGGTTCGGCCTCAGACGGGGCGGTTGGGCCTCAGACGGAGCGGTTCGGCCTCAGTCGGGGCGGTTCGGCCTCAGACGGGGCGGTTCGGCCTCAGACGGGGCGGTTCGGCCTCAGTCGGGGCGGTTCGGCCTCAGACGGGGCGGTTCGGCCTCAGTCGGGGCGGTTCGGCCTCAGTCGGGGCGGTTCGGCCTCAGACGGGCGGTTCGGCCTCAGTCGGGGCGGTTCGGCCTCAGACGGGGCGGTTGGGCCTCAGTCGGGGCGGTTCGGCCTCAGTCGGGGCGGTTCGGCCTCAGTCGGAGCGGTTCGACCTCAGACGTTTGGTTCGGCCTCAGACGGGCCGGTTCGGCCTCAGATGGGCCGGTTCAGCCTCAGTCGGGCCGGTTGGGCCTCAGACGGGCCGGTTCGGCCTCAGTCGGGCCGGTTCGGCCTCAGTCGGGCCAGTTCGGCCTCAGACGTTTGGTTCGGCCTAAGTCGGGGCGGTTCAGCCTCAGACGGGCCGGTTGGGCCTCAGACGGGGCGGTTCGGCCTCTGTCGGGGCGGTTCGGCCTCAGACGGGGCGGTTCGACCTCAGATGGGCCGGTTCGGCCTCAGTCGGGGCGGTTCGGCCTCAGACGGGCCGGTTCGGCCTCAGACGGGGTGGTTCGGCCTCAGACGGGCCGGTTCGGCCTCAGACGGGGCGGTTCGACCTCAGATGGGCCGGTTCGGCCTCAGTCGGGCGGTTCGGCCTCAGTCGGGCCAGTTCGGCCTCAGACGTTTGGTTCGGCCTCAGTCGGGCGGTTCGGCCTCAGACGGTGCGGTTCGGCCTCAGACGGGCCGGTTCGGCCTCAGTCGGGCCGGTTCGGCCTCAGACGTTCGGTTCGGCCTCAGTCGGGCCGGTTCGGCCTCAGTCGGGCCAGTTCGGCCTCAGTCGGGCCAGTTCGGCCTCAGACGTTTGGTTCGGCCTAAGTCGGGGCGGTTCAGCCTCAGACGGGCCGGTTGGGCCTCAGACGGGCCGGTTGGGCCTCAGACGGGCCGGTTAGGCCTCAGTCGGGCCGGTGCGCCCGTCCGTCGTGACTCTGAAGTCTGGATCTCCGTGGATCCAGACGTTCCCGGGCCGTCGGTGTTGTCACATGCCTGCTGCGTTCCCAGCATTCCTCTGCAGCCCGTCAGGACGCAGGAATGCAGCGGGAGGCCGACGCCCACCGAACCGTGGAGCTGCAGCTCCGGCGGCAGCTTCGCCGGCGGCTCCCGTCAGAAACACAGGATCCATTTATGGACGAGGCCCGGAGCTGGATGAGGCGAGCAGCCTGTGATGTGGAAAGTGTGTTTGACTGAGAGGAGACTCAGTTTAACGGGTCTGCAGGGAGACGGAGGGAAATCTGCTGCCAGACAGACATGCAGACAGACGGACGGAGGGAAAACTGGAGGGAAACGTCTGAGTCTGGAGATGAAAATACCTGAAAAAACAAAAAGAATCCCAACAACAGAGATGTGGGTGAAGTCAGCGGTGGAAACACCTCTCAGACGCCTGAATCACTGTCTGTAAATGCCGAGTAGGAGTCAGACTGTCAGAATCCGGTCTGCAGATCTCTGTGTGGTCCCCCTCGGGTTTCTGAAGAGACGGATTAAAGTCTGCAGTTTGGGTTTACCGCATGTCTGGAGCCAGAGCAGCTCCATTTAGGCAGAGACGGGCGGAGTCGGGCTGCAGCTGAGCTGGAACCAGCGCCGGCAGTTAGTTCTGATAGGATCAGACTCTCGCAAAACTGGATTATTTCTTTCAGAGAAGATCCTGAACCCGACTCCGCCGAGTCTGCAGCCAGAGACGCAGCGCTGCTTCATGCATGAACTTCAACGCCGTCGTTATCTTTAGCTGCTTATATGCAAGAGTTTAATGAGGTTAAAAATAAGCTGGAGATGATATCAGACTGACTGACATTTAACCATGAAGGTATCGATCAGCTGACAAAAGAGGTCAGAATCACTGATGTGGACTCCTGCAGACAGGAAGCAGACGTGTTTGAGGCAGGAGGAAAGATACAATGCGATACGACACGATACAATACAATACGGTGCGGTACGATACAATGCAATATGATACGATACGATACGATACGATGCGATATGATGCGGTGCGATACGTGCGATACAATATGATGCGATATGATGCGGTGCGATACGGTGCGATACGATATGATGCGGTACGATACGATGCGATATGATATGATGCGATATGATGCGGTGCGATACGATGCGATATGATGCGATGCGATATGATGCGGTGCGATACGTGCAATACGATATGATGCGATATGATGCGGTGCGATACGTGCGATACGATATGGTGTGATACGATGCGGTGCGATACGGTGCGATACGATATGATGCGGTGCGATACGGTGCGATACGATATGATGCGATATAATGCGGTGCGATACGATGCAATACGATACGATGCGATATGATGCGGTGCGATGCGATATGATGCGGTGCGATACGTGCGATACGATATGATGCGATATGATGCGGTGCGATATGGTGTGATACGATGCGGTGCGATACGGTGCGATACGATATGATGCGGTGCGATACGGTGCGATACGATGCGATACGATATGATACGATGCGATATGATACAATGCGATATGATACAATGCTATGCGATGCAATATGATTTGATGCGATACGATATGATGCAATACGATGCGATATGATGCGATGCAGTGCGATACGGTACGATATGATACGATGCGATGCGATATGATGCAATACGATATGATGCAATGCAGTGCGATACGATACGATGCGATATGATGCGATGCGGTGCGATGCGATACGATATGTTGCGGTGCAATACGATGCGATATGATGCGATACGATACAATGCGATATTATGCAATACAATATGATGCGATGCGGTGCGATACGATACGATACGATTGAGTACCATAATATATTATATGATACAATGTGATATAAGCCTATATGATATGACACGGTGCGATGCGATACCATGACATACCATACAATACAATATACCAACACTACTGCCGGATACCTGTGACATTTTCCTGTAAAATCACACATTTTGCAAAAAATTTGCAAAATTTTAACTTGTGCAACTTTCTATAGTAAAAATATCAACTTTGGCAAAAGTTTTTGACATGAAATTACGACTTTATGTTGTAAAATTCTAAATTTCATATATCTTTATGTTGTAAAATGCTCACGTTTCTGTCCTAAAAGAACAGTAAAAGAAGTTTTCCTGTAAAATCGAAAAATTGTTTTCATAAAATCACACAGTTCTGACTTTTGACATGACATTATGACTTTGTGTCACAAAATTAGACATTTTATAAATCTACAACTTTACATCATAAAAAACATCATTTTGTCTTAAAAACACAACATTTTCAGAACTGCACATTTTTATTTTAATATTACTCCTTTTTTATAAAGCGTTTACAAAATTGCTACTTTTACATAAAATTACAACTTTATGTCCTAAAATCAAACTTTTTTGGTTAAAAAGATTTCGTATTAGTGCAATTTTGCTGTGGAAAACACATTTTTAGCTTTTAAATTTCACATAAACACAACTTTATGACATCAAAACTTACAAAACTGGGACTTTTTAGCAAGAATTCCAACCTTTTTGTCAGAAATTACAACTTTTCTAGAAATTCACATTTTTGTTGTATTTTTTTTTTCTTTTGTTGCAGAATCTCAACTTTTTGATGTAACTCTGCTACTTGGTGACTCAGCTGCTCAGTGGTCGTCTTGCTGGAAGGTCACCTGTCCAGACAAAGGGGGAGGAGCCTGAGCATCTGGAGTCTACCTGTGCACGTGTCTGCTCTTCAAAACGTTTTGCATGAATTCAGGGTCATTTCCTGTCTGATGACCTGACGAGGTTCCCTGCGTCTGAAGCAGCGAAGCAGCCCCACATCATGGTGCTCCCACCACCGTGTTTTAACATGTTCTTTTCCTTTGCCCAGCAGCAGAAGGATCCATGTGGCCAAACAGCTCAGCTTCAAACCTCCAGGACTCATTTTCATGCTTCAGGTGTTCAAACGTCAGTGTGAGTCTGATGGAGGCCACCACGATGGAGGTCCCTGCTGTCTTCATGAAACATCAGGACCAGAAGAAGCCTCTACTGTGATGCAACGTCCACCTTCTGATTTTGCTTCTGGTTTTTCAGCTCTGAGTTAGAACCGAATATATGTTTGCAGTAAGATTGCAGTTAATGTTTGGACAGGATGGCGTATAAAAGGACGGCCGTCTCAAGTCTAACCACCTCCTCTAGATCTTGCGAGGGTTCGATGCGATACGTTCCAGGTGACCAGATGTCTCCTCACCTGGCTCCTCTCCTCTAGAAGAGCACCAGCTCTACTCCAAGTCCCTCCTGGATGACTGAATTTTGGAACAGCAGCTGTCCGACAGGAATAACAACTCAGAACTCACTTGTTTGTCTAATACTCTGCAATAGAGGTCTTCACGGGTCCACTTTCATGGACCCGAACCCGAATGGACCCGTGAAAATTCGACCCGAAACCGACCCGACCCGAGCTATTATCATAAGTCCGGGAGTCCGAACTGCAATATCTGGACCTGGAACCGACCCGACCCGAGTTTTTAGTTTCCGACCACGAACCGAACCAAGTTACCTGAATAGAACCGAGACAATCCAGCCCATAGTTGCTAACGTTAAAGTTGTCTAGCGTTGAATAAAACTTGATTTTCTTACCTAAAGTTGTCTTCTTCTACCGGTTCAGTTGCTACATAGGCTACGTGATGTAAACAACAATAAATCCACGTCGTTATTTTCTTTGTGGATACAGATGCTATTGGTAGCAACTGCTAACGCTAATAGCCTACACCGGTCAGGACGTGTGATGTTAACAACAATAAATCCACGTCGTTATTTTCTTTGTGGATACAGATGCTATTGGTAGCAACTGCTAACGCTAATAGCCTACACCGATCCGGACGTGTGATGTAAACAACAATAAATCCATGTCGTTATTTTCTTTGTGGATACAGATGCTATTGGTAGAAACTGCTAACGCTAATAGCCTACACCGGTCAGGACGTGTGATGTAAACAACAGTAAATCCACGTCGTTATTTTCTTTGTGGATACAGATGCTATTGGTAGCAACTGCTAACGCTAATAGCCTACACCGATCCGGACGTGTGATGTAAACAACAATAAATCCACGTCGTTATTTTCTTTGTGGATACAGATGCTATTGGTAGCAACTGCTAACGCTAATAGCCTACACCGATCCGGACGTGTGATGTAAACAACAATAAATCCATGTCGTTATTTTCTTTGTGGATACAGATGCTATTGGTAGAAACTGCTAACGCTAATAGCCTACACCGGTCAGGACGTGTGATGTAAACAACAGTAAATCCACGTCGTTATTTTCTTTGTGGATACAGATGCTATTGGTAGAAACTGCTAACGCTAATAGCCTACACCGATCCGGACGTGTGATGTAAACAACAATAAATCCACGTCGTTATTTTCTTTGTGGATACAGATGCTATTGGTAGCAACTGCTAAGGCTAATAGCCTACACCGGTCAGGACGTGTGATGTAAACAACAATAAATCCACGTCGTTATTTTCTTTGTGGATACAGATGCTATTGGTATCAACTGCTAACGCTAATAGCCTACACCGGTCAGGGCGTGTGATGTAAGCAACAATAAATCCACGTCATTTTCTTTGTGGATACAGATGCTATTGGTAGCAACTGCTAATGCTAATAGCCTACACCGGTCAGGACGTGTGATGTAAACAACAATAAATCCACGTCGTTATTTTCTTTGTGGATACAGATGCTATTGGTAGCAACTGCTAACGCTAATAGCCTACACCGGTCAGGACGTGTCGTAAATATGTTCTCTCATCCAACGTTGTCATATTGGTGATCCGTTGTGCTTTACAGCTGCCGGACAAACCGCTAATAACATGCTAATAACACGCTAATAACACGCTACGGCAACACGGTTGTTTCATGACAAACACGCCACGTTAATGAATAATTAATTAAACTGCCCTGAGTCCTGACATTAGCTGCCACCACCAATATCTTTACCTCTCTGGAGTAAACGTGGACCCAGCCTGTCAGAGAGCACCGACCGGACCCGAGACTAACTGTACCGATTCAGACCAGAACCCGGAGTCACGTCTTTTGAATGGATCCCAGACCTGATTCGGGTCGGAACCTCAGGTTTTTGGGTTGTCGGGTTGTTCTGAAGACCTCTACTCTGCAATAAGAGTATTACACCACTAATATCTTAATATAACCCTCCACCTGTCAATCTCCTGTCAAGACTCAAAGATACTTAAATTCTTTAAACTCCTTGTATCCTCGGACCGGCAGATGACTCTCCTGGTTGATCCTCGTGCAGCTGATCCAGGATCAACTCCCGGCCTGGGATGTTTTGCGTGTCTTCCCCGTTTCCAATAAAGGAGCCACAGACTGGTCTTCTCCCAGTCTCGGCCCGAAGGAGCTTTGTGGGATCAGCCTGCAGTCTAGACGGCTGATTGGCTGGCAGCTTCTGAAACACGTTCCAGGACGCGAACCGAAACCACAAAAGGACAGAACTACAACTCTAAACAGAAAACGACAAAATATTGTCTAAAGAGACACAAAACTAAGGAAAGAAATGTGCAGAAAGAGATCAAAAACTAACATGAAGACACATTCTGATCACTAATAGACCAGAAGGAGACGGTCAGGTGACCAGAAATACAACAAAACATGAAAAAAAACATATAAGAGGAAATGCATCGTCACTAAAAACAGGTAAATAAGGAGAACAAAGTGACGCTGGAGGCGTAGAGGACGCTTGACAAGCTTTATGCTGATTCCATCTGTATGCAGAGGTCTTCAGAGGTGAAGGTCCGGTCTCTGATCTGAGCCCAGCCGACCCTGCTGGTACCAGAGCCTCTCCATCCGGGTCCGTCAGAACCGGCGGAGCAACAGTCAGAGGGAGGACGCCTGCAGGCCCGTCTGGGTGTTTGTTCGGACCGAGGAAGACGGTGTTTGATCAGAGCAGAGTTCCTGTCTGGGTCTCTGTTGTGTCTGGCGGTTCTGGGTTTCCCCCCCGGACTGAGTCATCGCTCCGCTGCTGAACCTTCACGACGAAAACACGCTCTGACTGGACGTCTCGTTCAGAAATCCTCATCTCTCAGGAATCACAGAGGAAAGGAAAGTTGTTTCAGTGTTTTCCCTCCCCGTTCAGAACCGAGACAGAACGAGCTGAACCCACGGAGCTGTTGTTGTTTATTTCTCTTAAATGTAAGAAGTGACTCTCACATCAGGGTTAGTTTTAATTTGTTTTTAGAGCAGTTTTGCTAGTTTTTATTCATTTTTGTTTTGAAATACTTAGTTTTAGTTTAGTTTTTATCAGTTTCAGTGTTAGTTGTATTTTGTAAATTAGGGTTGTAATTTCGGTTGGAGTGAAACACTGAACTTTTTGAAGGCTATCGAATCACATAGTCGTGTTTACATTCTGGTCTCAATAAACATATTTATCAATGCGTCTTCCCTCTTGTGGTGTTCCTGCGTATTTACTGACCAGCAGCTATCTGGTCTCCATGGAAACAGTCCATTATAGTTGCTGTTTTCTCCCGTTCCTTCCCAACGCTGACTGGCCTGCAGCTGTAGCTTCTCTTTCCAGGGGGCTAGCTTAGGCTAGTTTATCCAGGTAGTCTTGGTTAGCTTCTCTTTCCATGGGGGCTAGCTTAGGCTAGCTTATCCAGCTAGTCTTGGTTAGCTTCTCTTTCCAGGGGGCTAGCTTAGGCTAGCTTATCCAGCTAGTCTTGGTTAGCTTCTCTTTCCAGGGGGCTAGCTTAGGCTAGCTTATCCAGCTAGTCTTGGTTAGCTTCTCTTTCCAGGGTGCTAGCTTAGGCTAGCTTATCCAGCTAGTCTTGGTTAGCTTCTCTTTCCAGGGGGCTAGCTTAGGCTAGCTTATCCAGCTAGTCTTGGTTAGCTTCTCTTTCCAGGGGGCTAGCTTAGGCTAGCTTATCCAGCTAGTCTTGGTTAGCCTTTTTTCCAGGGGGCTAGCTTAGGCTAGCTTATCCAGCTAGTCTTGGTTAGCTTCTCTTTCCAGGGGGCTAGCTTAGGCTAGCTTATCCAGCTAGTCTTGGT
The DNA here is from genome assembly GCA_018398805.1 of Hirundichthys speculiger. Classification (NCBI taxonomy): domain Eukaryota; kingdom Metazoa; phylum Chordata; class Actinopteri; order Beloniformes; family Exocoetidae; genus Hirundichthys; species Hirundichthys speculiger. Next base: position 329,599 of record JAGFBZ010002295.1, on the reverse strand, counting down.
TAGCTTCTCTTTCCAGGGGGCTAGCTTAGGCTAGCTTATCCAGCTAGTCTTGGTTAGCTTCTCTTTCCAGGGGGCTAGCTTAGGCTAGCTTATCCAGCTAGTCTTGGTTAGCCTTTTTTCCAGGGGGCTAGCTTAGGCTAGCTTATCCAGCTAGTCTTGGTTAGTATTCCACACATTGTATCACCTGCTTCTACAACAAGACACTTATTTTTATCGTTAACACAGTCATAGTCAAAGAAATCCCAAATAGGACTGAGACGCTTTCTCCCAACTTTTGCCGCAGCCATCACTGCTGATCAGTTTTTTTTTTTTTTTTTTTTTTTTTTGCGGTTGTTGTTGTTCGACGGAGCGAAGTTAATAGATTTCAAACATTTATGAGGAAAAAAAATTACAAACACGAAAACGAAGGACGTTCTTGATATTATTATAGTTAATTTTAGTTCATTTTATAAACACATAATACAGTTTCAGTTAGTTATCATTTTTTTTTTAAAAACTCTCATTTTTATTTTATTTCAGTTAATGAAAATCTTCTTTCAATTCTAGTTTTCGTTATTTCGCTCATTTTCGTTAAAGATAATAACCTTGTCTCACACCAGGTCCCAGTTTCTACTTCACATGGTTAACCCAACGTTGCAGTCCCTCTACTGACCACCAGGGGGGCCACGAAATCAGGAATTTGGTAACTCAAAATACACTGCCTGAGCCAAAGAAAAAAAAGTCTCCAGCTGGATTCAACTAAGCTAACAGGTCTGAGCCTCCTATTGGATAATTACTACATGGGTGATTATCTTTCAGCTGGTAACTAGTTATTTAACTCCAACTGGTGCAACGAGTTGCTTCTTATTTCCTAAACAACCATGTCAAAGACACATCCGTGGTCGTGGAAAAGAGGTCAAATCATTGGCATCAAGCAGAGGAAACATCTAAGGAGATTACAGAAACTACCAGAACTGGGTTCAGAACTGTCCAACGCATTATTAAAAACTGGAAGGATAGTGGGGACCCATCGTCTTCCAGGAGGAAATGTAGCTGTAAAAAACTCCTCAATGATAATGATCGGTGATCACTGAAACGTTTGGAGAGATCAAATGGAAGAAAAATAACAGTAGAACTCAGGGCTGTTTTATAGTGAAACTAAGAGCATTTCCACACCCACAATGCTAGGGGAACTCCAGGGATTGGGACTGAACAGCTGTGTAGCATGAAGAAAACCACTAATCAGTGATGCTAACTGGAAAAAATAGGCTTCAGTTTGCTAGGGAGCATAAAGATTGGACTCTGGATCAATAGAAGAAGGTCATGTGGTCTGATGAGTCCAGATTGATCCTGTTCCAGAGTGATGGGAGCATCAAGGTGAGAAGAGAAGCAGATGAAGTGATGCTCCCATCATGCCTAGCGCCTACTGTACCAGCCTGTGGGGGCAGTGTTCTGATCTGGGGTGGCTGCAGTTGGTCCGGTCCAGGTTCAGCAACAGTCTGAGCTCAAAGAATGAGGTCAGCTGACTACCTGAATATACTGAATGACCAGGTTATTACATCACTGGATCTGTTCTTACCTGATGGCACGAGCATATTTAAGATGACAATGCCAGGATTCATCAGGCTCAAATTGTGAAGACTGGTTCAGGGAGCAGGAGACTTCATTTTCACACATGGATTGGCCTCCACAGAGTCCAGACCTGAACCCCATTGAGAATCTTTGGGATGTGAATCTGGAGACTCAGACTCTACCATCATCAATGAAAATTAATGCAACACTGGATGGAAATAAATCTGGTGACATTGCAGAAGCTCATCGAAACAATGACACAGCAAATATGTGACGTAATCAAAGCTTTTTTTTGTGTGTGTATATATATATATATATTTGTCATTTGACAACAATATATATATATCCTTTTATCATAAGCTTTTTGTTGTTAAATGACAGGTTTCACATATTTGCGACTTTTTAATTAAACTAATTAAAATCACCAACTTTTGTTGTAAAAATCACAATTTTTTTGTCATAAAATCAAATTTTGCAAAGTTTTGTGACTGTCAAAAAACTGTAATTTCGTATAACTGCAAATTTGTATCCTATAATCGTGACATTTTTGTCTTAAAATCACAAATTTTGCACATTTGTGACTTTTTAACTTAATGGTCTAGCTTTTTGCCCTAAAATATCAACTTTTAAGAAATTCAATTTTGTCCTGAATTGTTTTTTTTTTTGTTTTGTTTTGTTGTTGTTTTGGTAAGAATCCCAAATTTAGCAGCTTTTTGTCATATAATGTCATTAAAAAAAAATTAAAATCTCAAATTTCACCAAATTGTGACTTTGAAAATTGTAAATTTCAAATATTAGTTTTAATGAATTAATTCTAAATTAAAATGAAAAAAATTGTCTTTCACAGAACCAAGTGAAAATTTCCAAATAATTCTTAATTGTTGGTTGTTAGAAAGGTATTTATTGACCCAGAAACAAGAAAATAAACTCATAAACATGATTTAATGTCAGCAGAGTTTGTTTCCGTGGTTTCTGGAAACAAGATTTTAGAGTGAAAGCGAAAAATAAACTTTAGATTTCCTCGCTAATTAAGGCATAATGGAAACATGTGAAAAATTTGAGAGCATACATGAACTCAGTGAGTCAATATTTAAAACAAGAAAAATGTTGCCATATTTCCAGATCTAAGGAAATAATTTTGCAGGTATCTTTCTTTAACAATTATTCAGCAGGGAGTCAGAGTAGAGTCGCTGCTCCTCCACATCGAGAGGAGCCGGTTGAGGTCGGTCATCAAATGTCTGCCAGACCTCTGCAACACGAATCAGTTTATGGGCCGTTTAGCGAGCTGAAAACAAAAGCATTGAAGGTAACAGGACAGGTTTTAGGATCATATCAATCATTAAAGGACATAGGCACATGAGTTCATTTTGCTGTTTTATTTCTGAAATAAGCATAAAACTAATTTAGGTAACAGCACTGTAAACTGAAAGACCTCGTTGAAATTGTTTCAAAATATGAAACATGACCTCTGACCTTGACCTTATACAACCTGACCTCTGTGAAAACTTCAAATGGGTGACTAAACCAATTTGTGCACATGATATAAAAAATCTGTGATTTTTTGGAAAATTTTAAAAGGATTTTTGCTTTTTACAGTGATTTTTATTGCGAAAATGACCTTTGTTTATAAAGTAAATGACTAAATGTGAAATTTCCCAGCTAATTAAGCCATAAAAGACATATTTGTGATAAATGCAAGAGTAAATGTGGACTCAATAAGAAAATTGTTTTTGAAACAACATAAACAAGCTCATATTTGTCGTTATATCTTGTATAAATAAAGTCATATATCTAAGAAGATCCACTACAATTAGATTAGTTTAAGACTAAAAGTGGAGATGTTAACCATTGCACATAAATGTGAAGAAATTAATGTTTTTAAGGCTTCCAGGTGAACATTTCCAGGTAAACATCTGTTCTACACTGTTCCATCCAATCAGCTCTTCCCGAGCCAAGAAATCTTATACAAGTTTTCTTTTACAATCATCAGTGCCTCATTTCACTTCCCAGCATCCTCCTGGAACCGAGCGTGAAATCAAGGAAAGTAATTAGTGATGACAGTTGCAGAGTTTCTCCTCAGAGTGACTAAAATCCCGCTGAGGGGTTTGAAAGCTTGCGACGGTTTGATCCCAGGACGGTTGTTTGTCTGCGTGATGACGGAGAGCAGATGAGCGTAAATCTGTCAGGCGGCGCTCTGAGTCACCGTCAGCGTGAGAAAGTGTTATCAGCCGTCTGCCGGGCCGCGACTCACCGACGTGACTCACGTACAGTCGTGCAGCTGAACGCCATCCATCATGTGTTTACCGGCGCAGAGCGGCGCAGGTGGCGCTGATGGATGGAGGCCGTGACCTTCAGATAAAGAAACACTGATAAACACCAGAGATTCAGAGGTTTCACAGCAGAGTTCCTGTTTTATTCAACATGTGACACGTCGAAACCTTCGGAGGAGTCGCAGACTTGATCTCTACGGCTCTGAGAGGCTGCAGTCACTCTGAAAAACAAGGACTTTACAAAGATCAGAGGTCTTCTTTAAAAACTCAGATAGCCAGGATGGTTATCTGAGGTAAAAGGTCTCTGATCAGTCATGTAGAGTGAACGCCACAAAGACTCCCGAGTTAAAAAAAAAAAACACTGACTTCCTGTGACTTCAAATCACTAACAAAACTTTGTAATTTTTTTTTCAATTAAAAATGTTTAATTCTCCTGAAGTCACAATATACGACAAAAGTCTGTGATTTTCTTTTTTTGTTTAATGCGACAATTTTGTGCTGCTTTAAAAAAAAAGTTAAATTTGTGATTTTTCTGAAATTTTAGATCTTTAGGACAAAGTTGAACTTTTTTACAATTTATGTTATGAAGTCAAAATTTTACATCAAAAAGTGTCAATTTTGAGAAAATTGATATTTAAAAGTTGCAATATTAAATTAAAAAGTTGTGATTTTGTGACAAAATGTTTAACTGCATAACAAAAGCCTCAGTTTTACAATAAACATTAGGATCTGGCAAAATTTGCAATTTTTTGCTTTTTACAGAGCTGTGATTTGATACAAACTGTATGGTTGAAGCAATAAATTACTTATATAACACTGTATTATTAAACTAAAATGTGATTTTCTGCAAAAGTTACTATTTCATAAAAAAAGTTGACTTCTTTTTAGAAAAAAAAAAAAAATATAGGACATATGATTTGTAAAGTGATGCCAAAAGTCATAATTTTGCAAAAACTTTAGATTTATTGACGAAAATGTGCTTTTCTGACTAACAAAACTTTGTAATTTTTTTTCAATTAAAAATGTTTAATTCTCCTGAAGTCACAATATACGACAAAAGTCTGTGATTTTTTTTTTGTTTAATGCGACAATTTTGTGCTGCTTTAAAAAAAAAAGTTAAATTTGTGATTTTTCTAAAATTTTAGATTTTTAGGACAAAGTTGAACTTTTTTTACAATTTATGTTATGAAGTCAAAATTTTATGTCAAAAAGTGTAATTTTAGAAAATTGATATTTAAAAGTTGCAATATTAAATTAAAAAGTTGTGATTTTGTGACAAAATGTTTAACTGCATAACAAAAGCCTCAGTTTTACAATAAACATTAGGATCTGGCAAAATTTGCAATTTTTTGCTTTTTACAGAGCTGTGATTTGATACAAACTGTATGGTTGAAGCAATAAATTACTTATATAACACTGTATTATTAAACTAAAATGTGATTTTCTGCAAAAATTACTATTTCATGAAAAAAGTTGACTTCTTTTTGGAAAAAAATTAAAATATTGGACCTAACATTTGTAAATAGATGCCAAAAGTCATAATTTTGCTAAAATTTTCGATTTATTGACAAAAATGTGCTTTTCTCCACAGGAATAAGTGGAAGTAGATGATGATGAATGGATGCTATGGTTGTACAACAAAAGCTCATTGCTATTTCAAATGCTGTTTAAAAAAAAAAAAAAAAAAACTAAAGCTGACATCACAGAGGGTTTGTCCAGTTCTTCATATATAGTCGATGGATTAAACATTAGATATCCAGAATTTAATCTGTCTGCAGTGAAAGAAAACTCAAAGTAAGAAATCCATCCTTTGACTTCCTCTTCCAGAAGCAGCAGCTTCAGCAGAGAGGTCCAGACCAACGCTCCCCCCCATCCCCACCCCCGACCCCCCCCATCAACCACTTCCTCCAGCTTCTCCAGGGGGACAACCAAGGACACCTCCTCCATGCCGGTACACATTTTCCTGATTTAGTTGTATATTTTAACATTTTCTCACTTAATCTCAAATCTGAAAAGCGAAATGAATAAAAATCCTGCCGACTGGTCAGGCTTGAACTTCATGAGGAGAAGAGACCAAACAGCAGAGACTCATGCAGGGAAAAAAAAAAAAACTGAGCTTTGAAAAAAAAAAAACAACAAACCACACGCACAGATTTTAAAGCACACAACAATTCAGCTGCGTGCAAAGAAATGAAATGCCAGGGGAGCAGAATCTGGAGCAGAATAAAAGCCTAATTAGGGTTTGCTCATCAAGCTCCTGCAGACTCTTTGTAGAGCTCCAGATTCACTTTGTTCTAATTTCCATCCAAACCACAGACTTTGATGTGAGCCCTCACAGACACGCAGATCACAGGAAGCCGAAGCCTTTTTCCTCGTCGGCCTCTTTCTACTTCACCCTCTCATTTCCTGCCGGCGGACCCTCCCCCGGCTGCAGCTGGCTGGGGGGGGGGGGGGGGGGGGGTGGGGGGGGGGGGGGGGGGGGGGGGGGGGTCGGCGTGAGAGGAGTCACGAAGGAGGCTGAGAGCAGAAGCAGGATGAGTCGACTGCAGGAGCGAAGTGATGGGGGGGGGGTGGTGGGGGGGGGGCAGCGGGCTTTTATTGTGGCGGGGTTAATGGCGGTAAGTGATTCCTGCCACGCGCCCCTCCATCAAACATTGATCCCCTCGCTGCTCTCTGACAGGTCGCGGCCCAGAAACCACATCCATCTACAAACAGGCAGAGCAGCAAGATCTGGAGTCATGCATCATCTGGAAACATCTGGAAGCTCGGCCCTTTATCAAAGGAAAACTGCCGAGACCGCGAAGATGTCACCTACTGGAAATAAAAGGACAAACATGAACTTTTTCTTGTCTCTCAGCCTCCTGAGCAGCTTAATGATCGTTTTTTAGTTTTCAACCTGAGCTATACGCGTCTGTTGAACCTGTCAACGCTGAACACAGAACCGTCATTCACGCTGAAAAGTCTGTTTCTGTCTCATTTGAAGTAATGTTTGTTGATTTTTACGAAAAAGACAGTTTAACTTTCTAATCCGTCCCAGATGGAAAACTGAGCATCTTTAAAATCCTGTCACAAATCAGCAACAATGAAGCTAAACCAGCTCAAAAGGTTACAGAAACATCACAACAGAGAAGAGCAAGAGCACCAAGAAAGTAGTGACAGAAGAGACAAAGAGCGTCAAGACAAAAACGACAGAAGAGACCAAGAGGGTCAAGAAAGTAACGACAAAAGAGACCAAGAGCGTCAAGAAACTAACGACAGAAGAGACCAAGAGCTTCAAGAAACTAACGACAGAAGAGACCAAGAGATTCAAGAAACTAACGACAGAAGAGACCAAGAGCGTCAAGAAACTAACGACAGAAGAGACCAAGAGCATCAAGAAACTAACGACAGAAGAGACCAAGAGATTCAAGAAACTAACGACAGAAGAGACCAAGAGCATCAAGAAAGTAACGACAGAAGAGACCAAGAGATTCAAGAAGCTAACGACGAAGAGCCTAAGAGCATCTAGAAAGTAACGACAAAAGAGACAAAGAGGGTCAAGAAAAAAAACCACAGAAGAGACCAAGAGCATCAAGAAACTAACGACAGAAGAGACCAAGAGCGTCAAGAAACTAACGACAGAAGAGACCAAGAGCATCAAATAACTAACGCCAGAAGAGACCAAGAGCATCAAGAAACTAACGACAAAAGAGACCAAGAGCATCAAGAAACTAACGACAGAAGAGACCAAGAGATTCAAGAAACTAACGACAGAAGAGACCAAGAACATCAAGAAACTAACGACAAAAGAGACCAAGAGCATCAAGAAACTAACGACAGAAGAGACCAAGAGCTTCAAGAAACTAACGACAAAAGAGACCAAGAGATTCAAGAAACTAACGACAGAAGAGACCAAGAGCTTCAAGAAACTAACGACAGAAGAGACCAAGAGCATTCAAGAAACTAACGACAGAAGAGACCAAGAGCATCAAGAAACTAACGACAGAAGAGACCAAGAGATTCAAGAAACTAACGACAGAAGAGACCAAGAGCATCAAGAAACTAACGACAGAAGAGACCAAGAGATTCAAGAAACTAACGACAGAAGAGACCAAGAGATTCAAGAAACTAACGACAAGAAGAGACCAAGAGATTCAAGAAACTAACGACAAAAGAGACCAAGAGATTCAAGAAACTAACGACAGAAGAGACCAAGAACATCAAGAAAACTAACGACAGAAGAGACCAGAGTTTCAAGAAACTAACGACAAAAAGAGACCAAGAGATTCAAGAAACTAACGACAGAAGAGACCAAGAGATTCAAGAAACTAACGACAAAAGAGACCAAGAGCGTCAAGAAACTAACGACAGAAGAGACCAAGAGATTCAAGAAACTAACGACAGAAGAGACCAAGAGATTCAAGAAACTAACGACAGAAGAGACCAAGAGCGTCAAGAAACTAACGACAGAACAGACCAAGAGATTCAAGAAACTAACGACAAAAGAGACCAAGAGATTCAAGAAACTAACGACAAAAGAGACCAAGAGATTCAAGAAACTAATGACAAAAGAGACCAAGAGATTCAAGAAACTAACGACAAAAGAGACCAAGAGATTCAAGAAACTAACGACAAAAGAGACCAAGAGATTCAAGAAACTAACGACAGAAGAGACCAAGAGCTTCAAGAAACTAACGACAGAAGAGACCAAGAGATTCAAGAAACTAACGACAAAAGAGACCAAGAGATTCAAGAAACTAATGACAAAAGAGACCAAGAGCATCAAGAAACTAACGACAGAAGAGACCAAGAGCTTCAAGAAACTAACGACAAAAGAGACCAAGAGCATCAAGAAACTAACGACAGAAGAGACCAAGAGCTTCAAGAAACTAACGACAGAAGAGACCAAGAGATTCAAGAAACTAACGACAGAAGAGACCAAGAGCTTCAAGAAACTAACGACAGAAGAGACCAAGAGCATCAAGAAACTAACGACAGAAGAGACTAAGAGATTCAAGAAACTAACGACAGAAGAGACCAAGAGCGTCAAGAAACTAACGACAGAAGAGACCAAGAGATTCAAGAAACTAACGACAGAAGAGACCAAGAGCTTCAAGAAACTAACGACAAAAGAGACCAAGAGATTCAAGAAACTAACGACAGAAGAGACCAAGAGATTCAAGAAACTAACGACAGAAGAGACCGAACCGATTGAACATTGGTTTGAAAATATTTTTGCTCTAAAAAGTGAATCATAACCTCATATTTTAAATCACAAATATTTTTTGTTAAATCAATTTTGCAATAGTGCATATTTAGTGTAAAAAGTGAATGTTGTCATAGATTCTTAAGTTTGACCAAATCGCAATGTCAAACCACAATTTTGTCACAAAAATTGTTATAAAATCACAACTTATGTGGAGTTGCACATTTTTTGTTTTTTTATTTTTTATAAAATTGCAACTTTGTCATAAAATAAACTTTTTGCAACTCAGTGTCCTAAAATTACACATTTCTGTTGTAAAATCATGTATTTTGCAGAGAGTTTTTGTTAAAAAAAAAATATATAAATAAAATTTTGCAAAATCAAGACTTTTGTTACTTTGTTGTAAAAATCTAATTTATTTTTGTGAAACTGTGACTTTTGCATGTTTTTGTTGTAAATTTAAAAAAATAAATTTTTGTTGCAACATCTTGACGTCAGATGACTTCAGAGGTGAAACGGCTGCTCAACAGTCGTTCTGCAGAAGTGACACCTGTCCGGTCAGAGGTCACAGGGGGAGGAGCTTGTGCAGCACCTGGACTCTATCTGTGCACGTGTCTGAACACCTGGGTGCCCGACTGAGGACTTCTCAGACTGAAAGGCGCGACTAAACCGTTGCACAGGGCTAAAAACGAAACTGAAACTGTTTAAGGACTCTCAAGTCTCTCTGGAGGAACCTGGAAACATCTCTGCACCTTCTGGACTGACTCAAATAAACTGAGCTGGCAGAAACTAAATGAGATGTTTCATGGTTTTTTTTTTTTTTTTTTTCAGTTTTAGTTCTGGTGTTGGCATGCAGCGCCCTCCTCACGTGCAGCCTCACAAAGCTGCATGTTCAGCACGTTCAGAGGCTCTTTAAAACCCCGAACCTGGACCCTGCAGGGTAGACACTCAGGTCAGGACTCCGTGTGCCTCTGGTTTCTGAGAAACGAGCGGGGACAGGAGGGAGGGGACGCCGGGTTTTACATCAAAGAGCGGTTTGGGTGGGTGGGGTTGGACTGGCGGCGGGCGGGTGGGGCTTACCTCAGCAATTGGGCCTGTAATTGTGGGCTCGTGCGCAGAGAGAAAGGAGGCTCTGTGATGGTGTTTAGATGGAGCTGCTGATGAGCTCCGGACGCTTGTCGCTTTAATGTTCAAACTGCTTCTGTTTGTTTGACCGCTGCAGCTACAATCAACTCAAACGCACAGAGGATCATTTAGGAAGTTTTATTGTCTTTGAGCCAATCAAACCCAAACTGCAGCACACCGATGAAATGATTTCTTCTCCACGTTAACGTGAGCGAGCTGGAAGCTAACGAGCGTTTCTCTGCTTTGACCCATTTTCTCTGCTTTCTCTGAGCTGTTTTTCCTCGCCGCTCAGACTCCGTGACCTCAGCTGGCTGCTGGGAGACTCCAGCGGAGGGTGGGGTGGGGGGGCGATCCTGCGGCGGGACGGGCGGGGCGACGCCCGGCTCTGTAAATTTAGCCCCGGCTGGGACAAAAATAACTGCCGGAGGACAGAGGGGGATATTTATAGCTCGGGTCGAGGAAAAGCCTCCCTGAACTCGGCCTGTTTCCACCGACCGAGAGTTCACTGCTGGCTCTTCAGCTAAAGTTTAAAGTTTTAAACACTTTTTTAAAAACCCAGCCAGCACTGAAACGCCTTTTGACTGCATTAGCGATAGCATCGAAGGGAAAACGGCAGAAATGAAAAAGCAGAATCACTCTTATCTTAAAGCTCGTTTAGCCGTCGAGTCCACGAGTTCAAATCTACCAGGAAGACGTCGTTTGTGCCTTAATTATCCAGGAAGTCGTTACCTGTTAAAACCAGCAACAGCAGCCAAAGTTCAGAATTCTGATTTTGTGAACAACTCAGATTTCACAAAATCTCGACTTTTAGTAGTAAAATTGCAACTTTTGTAGACCTGCATATATTTGTTGTAAAAATACTTTTCCTAATATTGCAATAATTTAAATTTAAATTGCAACTTTTTATCATAAAATATTGAAATATTGAGGTTTTTTTTTTTTTTTTTTTTTTTACAAATTTGAGTTGTAAAATCATACATTTCACAATCTTGCCATAAAAAGTGAACTTTTGTCATAAAAATGAAACATATCTTATAATTCCACCTTTTTTTTTCCGCATAATGTTGACTTTTACAAAGTCACAACTTTTCAGCAATTAAAATTAAAAGTTAGTTTTGATGTTAATACTTACATTTTTCAATAGATTTGTCACAAAAAAACAAACTTTGTCATAAAACTAAATTACGACTTTATAAAATTTGCAACTTTACATTATTAAATATTGACTTTTAAAGAATCACATCTTTTTAACATTAAATTAGATCTTTGTTTTAACATCACAATGAAATCATTTTTCAGTGTCGCAGCTTTGTTGAAAAAAGCAAACTTTTGCTGTAAAATCTGGAATTTCTCTAAAAACCTTCTTGACAAAAAATTACTTTTTGGAAAGTGAAAAAAGTAGAATTAAATGTTGTTGTTTGAATTTCTTTTTTAAACTTTTTTTCACGGTAAAATAACACACTTTTCATTATTGCAACTTTTTGTTGGAAAAAACAAATTAGGGAATAAAAAATCTTGACTCTTTTATATAAAATTACAACTTTATGTTGTAAAATTGTACATTTTGTGATAAAATTTTAACTTTCTCAAAATTGCACATTTCTGGCATGAAAGTACAATGTTATGTTCTAAAAAAATCACAATTTCTTTTTGTAAAAATTTTAAACTTTGCAAAATTGCAACTTTTACAAAATTGTGACTTTTTGACAAAAACATTTTGTCATAAAACTGCAACTTTTGTAGATCAGAAAATCACACATTTTCATTGTAAAATCATCGTTGTCGCACTGCTGAAACAGCTGCTCAGGTCGTCCTGCTGAAACTACACCTGTCCACTCAGGGGGGAAAGGGGGAGGAGCCTGAGTACCACCTGGAGTCCACCTGTGCACGTACCTGATGACACACGAGGAGCTTCTCATTTCTAGATTGACTGAATGACTTTAAGTGACATCTGTATTAATTATTATTCTGCGCTGCTTTCAATCTAAATCTTCATCGTTTTTTTTGGCGGGAGAACAATGTGTTCCCTGTCCTGTTGCTGTGGAAACTTGCAACATGACAGGTGAGTTCCCGTGTCTTCTTTATTACCTGCTGCTGAGTGTGACACACCTGCAGCTCAGCGACAGAAATAATCCTGTGATTGTTGACGTCGTACCTGCAGCCCACGAGCCAGATTCCTGGAAGCTGACGGGAGGTTTTAAAAACCTCGACCAGAAATAAACACAAAAGCACAGAGAGATAAGATTTTTGAGAACCAACATCTGATAGCAGCTGATTTTTATCTCTAGTGGTCATTTCCTGCTAAATACTGAGTAAACTAGCTGGATGGTGTTTCTGTTACTGGTTTGTTTCCTGGTTGGTTAAAGCAGCCCGACAGCTAAATAACATCTGGAATGAAAACTTCACAGATGAATAGTTGCAGTTCCTCTACTGACCACTAGAGGCTGCAGTTCCTCTACCGACCCCTAGAGGCTGCAGTTCCTCTACCGACCACTAGAGGCTGCAGTTCCTCTACCGACCACTAGAGGCTGCAGTTCCTCTACCGACCACTAGAGGCTGCAGTTCCTCTACCGACCGCTAGAGGCTGCAGTTCCTCTACTGACCACTAGAGGCTGCAGTTCCTCTACCGACCACTAGAGCTGCAGTTCCTCTACTGACCACTAGAGGGCTGCAGTTCCTCTACGACACTAGAGGCTGCAGTTCCTCTACTGACCACTAGAGGCTGCAGTTCCTCTACCGACCGCTAGAGGCTGCAGTTCCTCTACCGACCGCTAGAGGCTGCAGTTCCTCTACTGACCACTAGAGACTGCAGTTCCTCTACTGACCACTAGTGGCTGCAGTTCCTCTACCGACCACTAGAGGCTGCAGTTCCTCTACTGACCACTAGTGGCTGCAGTTCCTCTACCGACCGCTAGAGGCTGCAGTTCCTCTACCAACCACTAGAGGCTGCAGTTCATCTACCGACAGCTAGAGGCTGCAGTTCATCTACCGACCACTAGAGGCTGCAGTTCCTCTACCGACCACTAAAGGCTGCAGTTCCTCTACTGACCGCTAGAGGCTGCAGTTCTTCTACTGACTGCTAGAGGCTGCAGTTCCTCTACTGACCGCTAAAGGCTGCAGTTCCTCTACTGACCGCTAGAGGCTGCAGTTCCTCTACCGACCGCTAGAGGCTGCAGTTCCTCTACCGACCGCTAGAGGCTGCAGTTCATCTACTGACCACTAGCGGCTGCAGTTCCTCTACCGACCGCTAGAGGCTGCGGTTCCTTTACCGACCGCTAGAGGCTGCAGTTCCTCTACCGACTGCTAGAGGCTGCAGTTCCTCTACTGACCACTAGAGGCTGCAGGTCCTCTACCGACCGCTAGAGGCTGCAGTTCCTCTACTGACCACTAGAGGCTGCAGTTCCTCTACTGACCATTAAAAAAGAGCAACATTTTGTTGTAAAATTGTGAACTTTGCATGTGACATTTTTTTGTCACATAATTGCAGCATTTTGACATGAAATTACAAACTTTGCACTGTTTCAACTTAATGTTTCAGTGTTTGTAGTAAAAATATCGACTTTCACAAAATTGCAGCTTTTTGACGCCAGACTGGTATTTCTGATGGTAAAATGCTGCTCAGCGGTCGTTCTGCAGGAAGGATGCTTCTCAAGTCGAAGGGGGGGAAAGCTTGAGCGCCACCAAGCGAAAGTCGAAAGTCGATAACTGACCTTCATGGGAACGAAGAACAAAACCAAACAAGAGTGTAACTCTGCTCAATCGAGACTGTTTGATTGTCTCTACCAGCCATGAATAGAAGGCCCACATGGTGAGAGTTTCTCCGTGCAGGTGAAGAACACCTCTGACGGCCACGTCTTCCTGCTTCCTGTGCAGTTTCGGCGAAGTTGCATCATTCTGAAGAGCTGCCGTGGGTCACTTTCCTCTCCTGTTAATGATCGCACGATATTTGTGACATTTCTCTGATGAACAGCAGCAGCGTCAACACAAACCAGAAACTGTGCTGCTTCCTGTGTGTGTGTATGTGTGTGTGTGTGTTTGTACTGATACAGCCATGTTTGTGAGGACCGGCGTGAGCTGCAGACCCTGTGAGGACACCACAGTCCGGTCCCTGTCCTTGAAAGGGGACGGGTTGGAGTTGGAGCTGGAAACGTAGATGAAGGTCCTCAGAAGAATAGAAGCTCAGCTGCGCTGAAGGGGCTCATGTTTGTACATGTGTGTGTTTGTGTTTTTGTGTGGGGGGGTTTACTGGAAGTAAAACCAGAAGTTCACTTTCTCTTCCACCGCTGACTGAATTCTTTCCTGTCAGTGTCTCTGCACCAGACTGATAAGTTTCCACTGCAGCTCCAGATTCCACTGAACTCTGTCCTGGTATCGAACGCTCATATCAGGACCTGCAGCCAGAGATTGCATTCATTCAGAGGCAGTCGGGGCCCCCCCCCCCCCCCCCCGGCTCTGGGTCACATAAATCTCTCAGCAGCCGTGGACGCGTCTGCTTCAGTAAACAGACGCACCTGGTGCTTTGGATGCTGTAGCCTCCTTTAACGGAAAGGTCAGAGGGTGAGAGGCTCCTCCTCCGACCGCAGGCTCGTCCTTGAATGTTCGTTCGGTCGTGGCTCGGCTGATGAGGATCTGAACCGGGACGCTGAAGAAACCAAGGACTCGGTGGCTGGTTCCAGATGGTCCTCTCTGCCTCCTCCACAGACCCAGATCCAGATCCTGAACTGATGGAACGAGACACAGCAGATGCCCCGAAGTGACTGTAACAGACGTGTCAAACTGAAGCCCGATGAGACGAATCCGGCCCGCCGCTTCGTTTTATCTGATCCACGGGAGCATCTGGAAACAATCGAACACTCCAAGAACATTTCTGAGGAAGCACTGACTGTCTGCCTGATCAGATATTAAGGTCACAAACTGGAGCAGGGTAGAGCAGCCAGGAGACCGTCGAGATGCTAACTTAGGATGAAACGTAGCAATTTTTTGGTATTTTTACGACAAAAACTGATTTAAATAATCTAAACAACATTTCCACCAACTGACACTCATTAAACAGTGAATTTCCACCGACCTACAGTCCATCATTCTCTCGCGGGGCGCTCGGAAAAGCACCCCTGACCTGCAGCTAAATAGCCAATCCGGTTATGGTTGCTAGGGGAAAATTATTGATAATTGGCCTATCAACGTCACCAAATTTAACGCCGATGGGGCGCTGGAAATGTCGCCCCAACAGCTACGTAAAATGCGTGAAGGTTTATGAATGCTAGAGCTACATGAAGGGCCAGCGGTAGTTTTATTTCGTAGAGCGACTCCCAGACTCTGTCCTACGTCGGGAGAAAAAAAATATGGCGACGAGGAAGAGAGATGGCGACAACTGGAGTTCAAGAGCAGCTTCCACCTAATTCGGTGAAATCATTATTAATGTTCCCTTTTGCGAGACGGATGACGGAGTAAAAACTTCTCGTTAAGGAGCTGGGACCCGACAAGCCTGAAATTAACATTTTCCAGTAAACGAAGGAGAAAGGTAAATCATACAAACTGAGTTTTTGTCGGCGCTGGTTAAACCCTGAGACGTGGCTGGCAGGTTGTGGAGCAGCTAATGCACTTTTCTGTTTCCCCTGTATCCTCTTCAGAAGTGACAGATGTGATTGGACTTGGACAAAGACTGGACTAACTGACTTAAAGCTCCTCTGAACGGTTCAAGAAACATGAGAGATCCAAAGTTCACATGGAAAACTGCGAAAAGCTAGCTGTGCTCGGAAAGATTAGCATAGCAACGCAGCTAGATGATGGGCACCACATTACTGAAAGAAGGCACAATGAAGAGGTAGATAAAAACCGTAATATTTTATCCAAGATAATCAATTGTGTTAAATTTTGTGGTGCTTCTGAATAAGCAATGTGGGGACATGATGTCAGCTAGTCCTGGTACTGAGGTACATTGATGGACGCAACAATATACAGGAGCGGTTCTATGGATCCATAAGCTACCCAACAGCTGTGCGGATTCAACAGCTGGAGAGGCTGCTTGATTGTATAGTATTTGATAGCATAAAGTCTAATATAGCTGTAAATTGTTACTTCTTCTGTGAAACTGGAAACTGAAATTAAATTATTATCGTGGACCTGTAGTCATTTTCCGACTGTTCATCTGAATGCTTATGCTAGATTAGGCAGGGAAAAATGTTGCCACTGCCAGCACACTTGAATTTAGGACAAAAAGTTACAATTCGCGCTTCAGAAGTCCACGCTCCACGACTACCTGAACGACTCTTATATTCTACGTCTGCTGAACGAACGTGAGCCGGTTTGTCCCGACAGGAAACAGGATCTGAGCGTCAACAGGCGCCATCGTAGACCGAGAACAGGAGCCGACGGGAAACCTGGCGACTCGGCGAAGAATAACCGACCCTTTGATGGGAGCAGAGGCTCATTCAGTCCTCCGTTGCTACACAACAAGGTATACAAGTAACGTGAAGCTGGCCGGGACCGCCGGGCCAGCAGCAAACATCGTAAAGTAAAAAAATAAATGTTACGCCACAACGATGTTAATCCATGAAAAAAGTCTCAAACAAAGACAATAAGATAGTTTCGTATCATTTATATCTATAAGAACTACAAAGATACTTACATTTGTAGCTAGCTTTTTTTAGCGCCATCCTTTTTGAAGATGTCTTGGCTAAATTACCTAATGCCTTCTGGGTAACCCTTACTTCCAAGGGTGGTGCCGGAGAATCTCAATTTTGTGGGCGATACAGCCTTTAAACTTGTCCCTCGATTTGACATTTCTTAGAATCGGGACAGCGCTAGCATTTAGCGGGAGCGAACATTTTAGAGATTGAGGGTTGAGATTGAGGGTTAAGGGAGGAATTGGAATTCACCCTTGGACCTTGGAAATCAGAGACGAGTCCTTAGATTTTAAACCCGAATAGACGAGGTTTGTTTCCCTTTGAACACATGGCGCTGTCGTGGTCTCCAGCTTACTTCCTGTCTGGACCATATCTGATCTACCACCATCTCTGTCTGATCCTTGCAGGCTAAATTTAGCATACTTAGCTCCGTGTTTGCTGTCAAAACGCCGATGTAGATTAAACTCTTTCACGACTGATACCGCCTCATAACACAAAAGACAGGCCTACTGTTTTTTGACTTTGAGGTATAAACTTGCATTTGTTTTCCCGTCGTTCATTAAACTGTCTTCCTTGTGCATCAAATTTTCTTTTCTTGGACATGTTGGGGTTAATTTGTAGAGGTTTTTCTTAAGTTTGTCAGTTCTGAAAATCGTCTTGATGTCTTGCTCATGGTTGTGTACTGTTATCTTTGTGGGTAACGACAAAATGCATTATGGGAGATGTAGTTTATGGTCAATATGCGCTTTAAAGCGGGGTTAGCTTATTTTAAGTCTTTAAATTTGGTTTAAAATTTAAGCCAATAATGTTCTCGAGGGCCACATAAAATGACGTGGCGGGCCACATTTGGCCCGTGGGCCTCGTGTTTGACACGTGCCGTAAGACCTCAAATTTCTTTTGTTGTAAAATCACAACTCTTTGCGCTCTTTTGACGGTGCAACTGTCGCTCTGCAGGAAAGGACGCTTGACAAGTTGAGTGAAGGAGCATGAAAACGATACGTCGATGCTCCAGACGCTTCACGAAGCTCGGCGCTAACAACCGAACGTTCGTCCTCTACTGCAGTTGGAAGCGTTCACGGGGGGGCTTCCTCTGCGCTCATAAAGGAAGAATTAAAAGCCCGTGTTCGTGCTCCAGGACCCGACCGTTGCAGGGTCCGTGTGCAGACCGCAGCCTGATCAGAAATCTGGCAGCCGGCGAGCGCCGTCATCCTGAGGGCTCTTTCATGTGGAGGAGCTTCAGAGCCGTGAGTGGGCGAGCTTTGTCACAATCAGACTGGCGCTGCATCAACCGAGCAGAGTTACAGAGAAGAAGAGATCAGCCGACACCCGCCCTCCACCCGGCAGCGGGACCGGAGCCGCTGCCAACAGGTTCAGCCCTTCCACAGCAGTAAATCGTTTCAGGACGTTAATGTGTCATTAATCACCAGGATTCCAGCTCGCAGGCCTCCTTTCCTCATAGCTTCTGAGCAAGAGTGAGTGACGGCAGCAGTTTCACAGCTGGACGCGATTCAAAGTCTGCTGAAACCACCGGATCTGTCGCAACTCTGACCCCAAAGACGCTCCTGAAGGTACCTGCTGAAGGTACCTGCAGAGCTGAGGGCCTCTTGGACAGCCAGTTATGTGCAAATAAACCAAAAAATGGTCTGAGATGGAATCTAGAAGGTCATTAAAGGAGATAAAATTCCTGTTTACGCAGCCAGGTGCCTCCGCTGCCGCCGCACCTTTGCTCCACCCGCTGTGTGAGGTGCATTTCCAGGTAGTAACAGGGGCGTAACGCGGGTGACGTGAGCGCTGCGTGAGCCAAGAGGAAAGATGCAACGGGGGGGGAGGGGTGAAGATGGCTGCAGCCCAGCAACGAGTTTGAGCTCCGCCCTCTCCGACCTCTGACCTGACAGGTGTCCTTCCTGCAGAACGACCGCCAAGCAGCCGTTACGCCACTAAAAGAGGCGGTTTGACAACAAAAAGTTTGAAGATTAGTTTTAAAAAGTTTCGCTTTTTCTGCTCTGGCTGGATCCTCCTGGATCCTCCTGGACCTGGACCTCCACCGGGGCCGAGCCCCGACGAAGACCTCCAGTGGAGGGTCAAGGGTCAAGCGTTGGTTGTGACTTGAACTTGAATTCCTAACTTCTTGCTGGGATTTACGGGTTTGCTGGCCCCAGTTTGGGACTGGATTCAGGACTTTCTTTGGTAGGAGCTCGCTCCTGCCGAGGGTACGACTCCAGAGTCCGTGGACCGACCTCGAGGTCTTCACTGTGCAATAATCAGTCTTGAATCGTGATTCTGGCGTAGCTGGTCTCGATTCAAGACTGGATTCAGGACTTTCTTTGGTAGGAACTCGTTCCTGCCAAGGGTACGAATCCAGAGTCCGTGGACCGACCTCGAGGTCTTCACTGTGCAATAATCAGTCTTGAATCGTGATTCTGGCTTAGCTGGTCTCGATTCAAGACTGGATTCAGGACTTTCTTTGGTAGGAACTCGTTCCTGCCAAGGGTACGACTCCAGAGTCCGTGGACCGACCTCGAGGTCTTCACTGTGCAATAATCAGTCTTGAATCGTGATTCTGGCGTAGCTGGTCTCGATTCAAGACTGGATTCAGGACTTTCTTTGGTAGAAGCTCGCTCCTGCCGAGGGTACGACTCCAGAGTCCGTGGACCGACCTTGAGGTCTTCACTGTGCAATAATCAGTCTTGAATCGTGATTCTGGCGTAGCTGGTATCGATTCAAGACTGGATTCAGGACTTTCTTTGGTAGGAACTCGTTCCTGCCGAGGGTACGACTCCAGAGTCCGTGGACCGACCTCGAGGTCTTCACTGTGCAATAATCAGTCTTGAATTGTGATTCTGGCATAGCTGGTCTTGATTCAAGACTGGATTCAGGACTTTCTTTGGTAGGAGCACGCTCCTGCCGAGGGTACGACTCCAGAGTCTGTGGACCGACCTCGAGGTCTTCACTGTCCAATAATCAGTCTTGAATTGTGATTCTGGCATAGCTGGTCTCGATTCAAGACTGGATTCAGGACTTTCTTTGGTAGGAGCTCGTTCCTGCCGAGGGTACGACTCCAGAGTCTGTGGACCAACCTCGAGGTCTTCACTGTGCAATAATCAGTCTTGAATCATGATTCTGGCGTAGCTGGTCTCGATTCAAGACTGGATTCAGGACTTTCTTTGGTCGGAACTCGCTCCTGCCGAGGGTACGACTCCAGAGTCCGTGGACCGACCTCGAGGTCTTCACTGTGCAATAATCAGTCTTGAATCGTGATTCTGGAGTAGCTGGTCTCGAGTCAAGACTGGATTCAGGACTTTCTTTGGTAGGAACTCGTTCCTGTCTAGGGTACGACTCCAGAGTCCGTGGACCGACCTCGAGGTCTTCACTGTGCAATAATCAGTCTTGAATCATGATTCTGGCGTAGCTGGTCTCGATTCAAGACTGGATTCAGGACTTTCTTTGGTAGGAGCTCGTTCCTGCCGAGGGTACGACTCCAGAGTCCGTGGACCGACCTCGAGGTCTTTACTGTGCAATAATCAGTCTTGAATCGTGATTCTGGCGTAGCTGGTCTCGATTCAAGACTGGATTCAGGACTTTCTTTGGTAGGAGCTCGTTCCTGCCGAGGGTACGACTCCAGAGTCCGTGGACCGACCTCGAGGTCTTCACTGTGCAATAATCAGTCTTGAATCGTGATTCTGGTGTAGCTGGTCTCGATTCAAGACTGGATTCAGGACTTTCTTTGGTAGGAGCTCGTTCGTGTCGAGGGTACAACTCCAGAGTCCGTGGACCGACCCCGAGGTCTTCACTGTGCAATAATCGGTCTTGAATCGTGATTCTGGCGTAGCTGGTTTCGATTCAAGACTGGATTCAGGACTTTCTTTGGTAGGAACTCGTTCCTGCCGAGGGTACGACTCCAGAGTCCGTGGACCGACCTCGAGGTCTTCACTGTGCAATAATCAGTCTTGAATTGTGATTCTGGCGTAGCTGGTTTCGATTCAAGACTGGATTCAGGACTTTCTTTGGTAGGAGCTCGTTCCTGTCGAGGGTACGACTCCAGAGTCCGTGGACCGACCCCGAGGTCTTCACTGTGCAATAATCAGTCTTGAATCGTGATTCTGGCGTAGCTGGTCTCGATTCAAGACTGGATTCAGGACTTTCTTTGGTAGGAGCTCGTTCCTGCCGAGGGTACGACTCCAGAGTCCGTGGACCGACCTCGAGGTCTTCACTGTGCAATAATCAGTCTTGAATCGTGATTCTGGCGTAGCTGGTCTCGATTCAAGACTGGATTCAGGACTTTCTTTGGTAGGAGCTCGCTCCTGCCGAGGGTACGACTCCAGAGTCCGTGGACCGACCTCGAGGTCTTCACTGTCCAATAATCAGTCTTGAATCGTGATTCTGGCGTAGCTGGTCTTGATTCAAGACTGGATTCAGGACTTTCTTTGGTAGGAACTCGCTCCTGTCGAGGGTACGACTCCAGAGTCCGTGGACCGACCTCGAGGTCTTCACTGTGCAAAAATCAGTCTTGAATCGTGATTCTGGCATAGCTGATTTCGATTCACTCGCTGGTCATGACCCGACCATTGTTGGTCTCAGACCAGGACTTGCTGGACTCCACATGGACCCTCTTCTTTCTTCTTTGCTGGTTTTGAAGTGAACATCTGAGAGCAATGATGCACTTCTTCCTTTGAATCCAGAACTGAAAACACCGCTGACTCACATGAGTCGTGTCAATAAAAGTGAGTAACTTAGGTGGAAACTGGCAGCTTCGTTCGCAACGTTCCCCATATTTCCATCTTCTTCCACGTCGTCTCGCTGCAGAGCGGCGGTGACACACCGAGATCACCGACCCTCTGAGCGGTTTTCCTCAGATCGACGACTCTCTGTAGTAGCTGCAGATGTATTTTTAGAGGGTTTAAAATCGGCTCAGTGTGTCAGTCCTGCAGCTATTTCTGTTCTGCAGCAGCATCCGTGAGCGGCGAGGAGGCTCTCCGTGCGTCACGTCGCCATGGAAACAGACGGGGGACCGCTGATTGGACCAGCCAGTCGGAGCTCCGAGCGGTTTTTCCCGCCCGCGTGTGTGTGTGTGAGTGTTCGGCCGGGACGTCGGCACGTTACGTCGGGAGATCCTGCCGTTGCGTCACTGACCATGTAAGGCTGCTCCTGGACCAGCGGAGGGATGAGTCAAAGGAGGGAGGAGACGACGGAGGAGAGGAGGCAGACGAGTGTTGAGCTCTACAGGAAGAAAAGCTCTGCTCTCACCAGATTCCTGACATCGGACACAAAAATGAAAAACGGGTCGGGTTCCTGCGTCCTGCAGGACGTAACCGGCGTTTCAGGAGGTCGAGGCGCGCGAGACGACGGGTTTACCGTAAAATAAATCCAGCCGTTTATTCTTACAAACACGCAACAAACAAGCAGCCAACGCTTTAGAGTAAAACCACAAGTTCTGCAGGAATCTGTCGTAAAACCAGGGTTTAGTCATAAAATCACAACTTTACGAGATGCAATTGTGAGTTTCGTATAATTTCTGCTTCGTATCGTAAAGTTGTGAATTCCTCTTTGACATGAAATTACGACTTTGCGGCAAAATCACGAAACCTGTACAACCGGGACGTTTTGTCGTAAAATCAAAGTTTCGGTAACGGATGGAAGAAGCTGCTGGGCCGACCTTTGACCTCCTGACGTCCACAGACGTCTTGGAGTCAGGTGTTGGTACCGACGAGTCCAGAGTCCAGACCACATCTGAGTCGAACCCAAGAACGTTCCATCGTCAGGTCATAAACGAAGACCTTCTAGTCCCTGAATGAAGAAGATCAGCCTCCAGGACATGGAGGCTCCAGACCAACTCCTAAAATCACGTTGTCCACCTGTCCGGCAAGACCTCCGTGACCAGGACCCATCAAAGATGAACCTCAGCGTCAGTCGGTGTCTGTTCACGGATCCTGCAGTTCCAGCTGTAGAACTGTAACGGCCAGTAATTCACCTTCAGGATCTACAGTGATCTCTTACCACTTCGCTGTTTAAGTTCCGCGGTTTTAGTTATTTTTTCAGAAATATATAATATAATTTAAAAAAAAAAATTTTAATCGCGAAAACATCACAGGATGTTTTGCGCGTTCTCTCACAGTGAAGAAATGCTGTGAGTCAGCCTGGCCCCTTTAAGAAGGTGGCCTTATGGGTAATGTAGTGTGGCCTTATGGGTAATGTAGTGTGTGTGTCGTGGGACGGCAGAATGAAAACGGGGTTAGATGAAAAGTGTAGTGAGCATCAACAGCAGCCCAGCGTGTATAGATTTACATTCTCTGTTAACCGACAGGAGCCCAACAATACAACCTGTGTGATGTTACAAGTTCCTGCAGTGCCAGAATAAAGTTCCCGTTCCATGCAGAGAAAACCGGACTGTTTCTTTTGTTGTTGTTAGCATGTTAGCCGCTAATTACGAGCCAAAAATAGCACAATACCAGCAGTTTGTTAGCAAACTGCAAGATATCAAATTTGTGGAAAGCGCAAGAGACACGCCCATTGCCGCGCCCACAATGTGAGTAAGGGAGTCGGCATAATGTGTGGCAGGTTTAGGGAGCGGAAGATTGCATTAGCGGTTGGCGGAGGTTCCTAAATCAGCAATTTGCGGGTAGCGGCTAGTGGGAGGTGTAAGATAGAGCCCTTAATGTTATTTCACCTTGAGATACAAACTTGTAATTGTTTTCCCATCGTTCATGAAACTGCTTTTCTTAAGTCCATCAGTTCTGAAAAATCGTCTTGCTCATAGCTACCGTTATCGTTATGGGTAACAATGAAATGCATGATGGGAGATGTAGTTTATCGTCAATATGCGCTTTAGAGTGACGTAAGCTTATTTTAAGTCTTAAAATGTTGGTTTAAATTTTAAGCCAATAATGCACAAGCTCTCTAGGGCCACATAAAATGACGTGGCGGGCCACATTTGGCCCGCGGGCCTTGCGTTTGACACATGTGACATAGGGTTTTTATTTTTTGCATAAAAGTCAAATTCAGTCAGAAAAGTCTCCCTCTGAGAGAGCGGCAGGTTCACATCCCCGAGAAAAATTAACCGCCGAAAGTGAAACTTCACACGACGGGTGAAACTTCAAATGCTCAACGGGTGAAACCTGCTTCGCCACAGAGTCTCCGTGACGACGGAGGGAGGCGAGCGACGCGTAGGCCGGCGTTGTCGGGCGGAAAGAGCGGCGCCTCAACTCGCCTTCTGCACACTCAAAAAAATGATTCCTGGCTCTAATAAACATAAAGTTTAAAGTAAAATGTAACTGAAATATATTTATCCAAAATAACATAATATGAATATGCTTAGTATAAACTGAATCTGAACAAATCAACTAAATGTTATTTACTAGATCACATTAAAAAAGAGCTGAGCGTCGCAGTGAAATACAGTTTATGTAAAAGTTTGCATTAACTAAAGCAAATCTGACTGAAGGTATTCAATTTATTCACATTGATTCAATATGACAGAAAAAACATTCTTTACATTTAACGTATGTAATAAAATTACATGGAAAATTTACATGAAATTAAAATACATAAAGTCCATGTTTTTGGCGTAATTATTTTTCAGTGTTGCTGAGCGGGAACGTTACCGCTTAACTGGTGTTAACTGGGTTAAAGCAGAATGATGCAATTCTCTCAGTCTGTTTTTAGTTTTTATTTATTTAGGAGTCTTGAAGGAAACAGCTTCCCTCCTGCTGAAGGAGGTAGAAGATCGTCTGAAGTCTGAGGTGAACGTTCAGGCCCAGACTTCCTGTCCAGCGTGCGTCATCGCCTGAATCTGCTCTAAAACCGACGGACGCCGTAAAAACATCACAGATCAGAACCAGAACCTGGCGGGGCGGCGTCACGCTGCAGGTCTTTCAGCGTAGCAGCTAAGAGGCTTTTCTTTTCTCAACATGGTGTTTAAATCACACGAGGAACGACTCGTGTTGCACGACTGCGTTTATAAAAAACAGAAATGAGTATTTTCCCGCCACATGTTTGATGCAACGCAGAGCAGAGAAGCTGTTTCGACAGAAGTTTGTGAAACTGCCAGTAAGTTCATGATGAGCTGCTTCCCTGGAAGTTACAGCTGCTTCCATTAAAGTTCATAAACTCACATATCTGCAAGTTTTAACGCCGCCATGTTTGTTTTTACTGGTAACTGTTTTCTGGGAGATAAAAGCAGCGCTGCGTTGGCCGGGAACCAAACCAAGACCTCCAGGGCGGGAAGAACTGAACCACTGAACCACTGAACCAGTAACGCTGGGACATTTACCACTACATCAGCAGGGTCTAGTGGACCTGAGGGACCATCAGGACCATCAGGACCACCAGAACCTGCTGATGGTCCTTCTGTATCCACCTGAGGGACCAACAGGACCACCAAAACCTGCTGATGGTCCTTCTGCATCCACCTGAGGGACCATCAGGACCACCAAAACCTGCTGATGGTCCTTCTGTATCCACCTGAAGGACCATCAGGACCACCAGAACCTACTGATGGTCCTTCTGTATCCACCTGAGGGACCATCAGGACCACCAGAACCTGCTGATGGTCCTTCTGTATCCACCTGAAGGACCATCAGGACCACCAGAACCTACTGATGGTCCACCTGCATCCACCTGAGGGACCATCAGGACCACCAGAACCTGCTGATGGTCCTTCTGCATCCACCTGAGAGACCATCAGGACCATCAGGACCACCAGAACATGCTGATGGTCCTCCTGTATCCACCTGAGGGACCATCAGGACCACCAGAACCTGCTGATGGTCCATCTGTATCCAACTGAGGGACCATCAGGACCACCAGAACCTGCTGATGGTCCATCTGTATCCAACTGAGGGACCATCAGGGCCACCAGAACCTGCTGATGGTCCTTCTGTATCTACCTGAGGGACCATCAGGACCACCAGAACCTGCTGATGGTCCTCCTGTATCCACCTGAGGGACCATCAGGACCACCAGAACCTGCTGATGGTCCTTCTGCATCCACCTGAGGGACCATCAGGACCACCAGAACCTGCTGATGGTCCTTCTGCATCCACCTGAGGGACCATCAGGACCATCAGGACCACCAGAACATGCTGATGGTCCTCCTGTATCCACCTGAGGGACCATCAGGACCACCAGAACCTGCTGATGGTCCATCTGTATCCAACTGAGGGACCATCAGGACCACCAGAACCTGCTGATGGTCCATCTGTATCCAACTGAGGGACCATCAGGGCCACCAGAACCTGCTGATGGTCCTTCTGTATCCACCTGAGAGACCATCAGGACCATCAGGACCACCAGAACATGCTGATGGTCCATCTGTATCCAACTGAGGGACCATCAGGACCACCAGAACCTGCTGATGGTCCATCTGTATCCAACTGAGGGACCATCAGGACCACCAGAACCTGCTGATGGTCCATCTGTATCCAACTGAGGGACCATCAGGGCCACCAGAACCTGCTGATGGTCCTTCTGTATCTACCTGAGGGACCATCAGGACCACCAGAACCTGCTGATGGTCCTCCTGTATCCACCTGAGGGACCATCAGGACCACCAGAACCTGCTGATGGTCCTTCTGCATCCACCTGAGGGACCATCAGGACCACCAGAACCTGCTGATGGTCCTTCTGCATCCACCTGAGGGACCATCAGGACCATCAGGACCACCAGAACATGCTGATGGTCCTCCTGTATCCACCTGAGGGACCATCAGGACCACCAGAACCTGCTGATGGTCCATCTGTATCCAACTGAGGGACCATCAGGACCACCAGAACCTGCTGATGGTCCATCTGTATCCAACTGAGGGACCATCAGGGCCACCAGAACCTGCTGATGGTCCTTCTGTATCCACCTGAGGGACCATCAGGACCACCAGAACCTGCTGATGGTCCTTCTGCATCCACCTGAGGGACCATCAGGACCACCAAAACCTGTTGATGGTCCTTCTGTATCCACCTGACGGACCATCAGAACTAACAGAACCTGCTGATGGTCCTTCTGCATCCACCTGAGGGACCATCAGAACCACCAGAACCTGTTGATGGTCCTCCTGTATCCACCTGAAGGACCATCAGGACCACCAGAACCTACTGATGGTCCACCTGCATCCACCTGAGGGACCATCAGGACCACCAGAACCTGCTGATGGTCCTTCTGTATCCACCTGAGGGACCATCAGGACCATCAAAACCACCAAAACCTGTTGATGGTCCTTCTGTATCCACCTGACGGACCATCAGAACTAACAGAACCTGCTGATGGTCCTTCTGCATCCACCCGAGGGACCATCAGGACCACCAGAACCTGCTGATGGTCCTTCTGCATCCACCTGAGGGACCATCAGAACCACCAGAACCTGTTGATGGTCCTCCTGTATCCACCTGAGGGACCATCAGGACCACCAGAACCTGCTGATGGTCCTTCTGCATCCACCTGAGGGACCATCAGGACCACCAAAACCTGTTGATGGTCCTTCTGTATCCACCTGACGGACCATCAGAACTAACAGAACCTGCTGATGGTCCTTCTGCATCCACCCGAGGGACCATCAGGACCACCAGAACCTGCTGATGGTCCTTCTGCATCCACCTGAGGGACCATCAGAACCACCAGAACCTGCTGATGGTCCTTCTGCATCCACCTGAGGGACCATCAGGACCACCAGAACCTACTGATGGTCCACCTGCATCCACCTGAGGGACCATCAGGACCACCAGAACCTGCTGATGGTCCTTCTGTATCAGGAAGCTTCTAGTTTCATATCTGAAACCAGAAGCTTCTTCAGACGGAAAATTTCAACTTGAGTTTCAGGAAGTCGCAGCTATTTGCGTCAAAATCCCAAATTTTTGTTGTTAAATTTCTAATCTCACAAGAATCACAGCTTTTTTAACTTGATGTTGCAACTTTTTTTGTCGGAAAAAATTTACTTTCACAAAATCACAGTTTCTGGACATAAAACTACGAAAGTCATGAATTTTTTTGTACAATTGCAACTTAATCAATTTTTTTTTGTAACATTGTGAAATTTGCCATAAAATCACAAATTTTGAAAATGTACGACTTTTTAACATCAAATAACTTTTTGTCGTTAAATGACAAAATCTACAAAACTGCAACATTGTTACAAAATTTCCCTACTCTGTTTTCACGTTTTTATTGTCACACATTTTTGTAACGACTTCCAAACTTAAAATTGACACTTATTGACGTAAAATCGACTTTTGCAGAATCGCAACTTTTCAAAAGATGAAACTCGAATTTATGTTGAAAAATTGTGAATTTTGGTAATTGCTTTAACTTTCTGTCCTAAATTAATGATTTTTGTCGTAAAATTGTGAATTTTGGAAAGTCGCATTTTTTTGTTTTTGTCGCTTTTGTCGTATAATCATGACATTTTGACATAAAAGCTTAAATTTTGCAGAATTGCAACTTTTCAAAAGATGAAACTCGAACTTTATGTTGAAAAATTGTGATAATTGCTTTAACTTTCTGTCCTAAATTAATTATTTTTGCCGTAAAATCACAAATTTTGTAAATGTACTACTTTTTGACATCAAATAACTTTTTGTCGTTAAAATTACAAAATCTACAAAACTGCAACATTGTTACAAAATTTCCCGACTCGTCTTTCAAACTTAAAATGGACACTTTTTGATGTAAAATCGACTTTTGCAGAATCGCAACTTTTCAAAAGATGAAACTCGAACTTTATGTTGAAAAATTATGAATTTTGGTAATTGCTTTAACTTTCTGTCCTAAATTAATGATTTTTGTCGTAAAATTGTGAATTTTGGAAAGTTGCATTTTTTTGTTTTTGTCGCTTTTGTCGTATAATCATGACATTTTGACATAAAAGCTTAAATTTTGCAGAATTGCAACTTTTCAAAAGATGAAACTCGAACTTTATGTTGAAAAATTGTGAATTTTGATAATTGCTTTAACTTTCTGTCCTAAATTAATTATTTTTGCCGTAAAATCACAAATTTTGTAAATGTACTACTTTTTGACATCAAATAACTTTTTGTCGTTAAAATTACAAAATCTACAAAACTGCAACATTGTTACAAAATTTCCCGACTCGACTTTCAAACTTAAAATTGACACTTTTTGATGTAAAATCGACTTTTGCAGAATCGCAACTTTTCAAAAGATGAAACTCAAACTTTATGTTAAAAAATTGTGAATTTTGGTAATTGCTTTAACTTTCTGTCCTAAATTAATGATTTTTGTTGTAAAATTGCGACATTTTGCCCTAAAAGCTGAAATTTTGCAAAGTTGCAACTTTGAAAAAAAAAAATCAAATCACAACTTTTCGTTGTAAAAAAACTAAACTTTTTGACAGAATCTTTGAAAAAAAAAAAACCCAACTTTTCTTAACTTTGTTGTAAAATCGTGGCATTTGTTGCCAAAATCACGAGTTATTGTTGCAACTTTTAACCTCAAGATTGCATCTTTTTGTCGTAAAATTCTGATTTCTGCAGATCGCTTGTCTTAAATCCAGCTGTTGCTGTAACATCTGCAGATCATCAGGACTGAACGGAGGCGGATCGCTGCGTTAACTCGGCCTTTTGTCTCCAGGACGAGCTCCTCAGATGGGTTGAGGCCCCGTTCGGGCCCCAACAACGGTCCTGAACAGGAAGTGACATCACGGCCCAGCGGCTCCCACACAAACACACAGCTGGAAGGATCCATTGTTCTCCGTCTGCACAGAAAAGTTTCACTCCCACCAAAATAAATCTGTTCTGGGGCAGAAAATAGCTCTGGGACATGAGAGGCGGTGGGAAAAAAAAAAAAATCTAGTTCCACGGTGAACCTAAAGAGCAAGAGCCAAGATCTAAGCTTTGATCTGAGAGATTTACCTCATCCTTTCTGCTCTGTCTTTTATTTTCAGACATATTTTACTGTTTTATGTTTGTGAAAGTTAAAAAAAAAAAAGAAAAAGATTAAAACCGCCGGTCCGACTCCCACCAGTTATGAACTGGTCTGCGCGTCACCATGGAAACAGAGGCGGCGTGAAGACGTCCACCAACGCACTCCTCCGTGTGTCGATACATTTTTATCCTGGAGAGTCACAGTCATCATTTCTACTATGTGAATTATGTAAGTATGAAGACAGTTGGTCCAAAAGTCTCATTTCTGCTGGCTTTTAATGGTATAATTACTTATAAACGATGAATGAACTATAAAAGCCTTATGAGGGCCGGTTCCACATCTGGGGGTTCTTCGGACCAGAACTTCTACCAGACAAGAACCAAATCTTCATTTCCTTCACGTGCACGAGCTGCCAGCTCTCATGTGAGGCTTGTCGACCACATCTGACCACATCACATCCAATAAACCCGGTCCGGCCCGGCTCGTGACCTCCGGGCGGCGTCTCACCCACGGAGCCTCCACCAGAGTCAGCGTGACGTCCTCAGGCCACAGAAGACATCAGCCGGGGGACGTGGAGGAGGACGCAGTCAGAGCTGAACTTTGAGGTTTCAGACTGAGGTCCCTTCATAACGGGTTACCGGCCCGTTCTGACCCGACTCTGGTTACGATGCTGGAAGGTCACGGGGTCACAAGGAAAAGGCATCTTCAGCTGCTTCAGCCACGACTTCTGTCCTGCACAAAACCACTCAGCATACCAGCATCGTGCACAGGTACAGTCCAGGTGGCGCTCAAGCTCCTCCCCCTTCTGTCGTTCCTGGAGAACGACCGCCGAGCAGCGACGTCAAAAGGTCGATTTCACATCAAAAATATGAGATTTTTACAACAACAAATTCTGCAAAAGACAAAGAATTTATGAAAAAATCTTGATCTAAAGTTAAAAAGTCACAATTTTGTGGAATTTGTGATTTTTTTTCTTGACAAAAGTTGGGATTATAGGATGTATTGTTGCAATTATGCAAATTTTACAGTTTTTCAACAAAAAGTAGTGATTTTTTTCAAAAGTGAATATTTTAGGCAAAAAGCTGCAAGAATAATTTTTTAAAAATTGTAATTTTTGAACAGTTGCAATTTTACACCAAAAACCCTCAATTTAAAATTTTTTTTTTAAACAAATTTTCTAAAAGTTGCAATTTTTCAAGAAAAAGTTTCAAATCTGTCAAAAAAAATGTTAATATGGACAAAAAAAATCATGATTTGTGAAATATGAGATTTAATGACAAAAATTTGCTTTTTTACCATAAAGTTATCAAGTGAAATTTGTGAAGGAATTTTAAAAAATGATAGTCGGATGTAAAAACATGAAAAGTTGGAATTCTACGAAATCTGCAGTTTTATAACAAAGTTTTTTTTTTTAGATCAAAAAGTCACAACTTGAGAAATTTTTGATTTTATGACAAAAAAAATCACTTTTTTACAGCAAAAAGTTGCAATTGTATGAAATTCACAATTTTACCTCAGACTTCCCAAATTTATGACAGAAAGTTATAATTATGTCAGAAAACTGACCATTGTGAAAGTTAACATTTTATGATAAAAAGTTGCAACACATTAAGCAAAAAAGTTGCAATTTTAAGTGAAAATGTTTTCTTACAAAAAAGTCACAATTTTGTAGAATTTGTGATTTTTTTTTTGGACAAAATGTTGGGATTATAGGATGTAATGTTGCAATTATGCAAAATCTTCAGTTTTTCAACAAAACTAGTGATTTTTTTCAAAAGTGATTATTCTAGGAAACAGCTGCAATAATGATTTAAAAAATTGTAATCTTTGAAGAGTTGCAATTTTACACCAAAAACCCTCAATTTAAAAAATATTTTTTTTAAAACTCAAATTTTCTAAAAGTTGCAATTTTTCAACAAAAGGTTTCAAATCTGTCAAAAAAAATGTTCATTTGGACAAAAAAATCATGATTTGTGAAATATGAGAATTGCTTTTTTAACCATAAAGTTGTGATCGAGTGAAATTTGTGAATGAATTTAAAAAACTGATCGCCGGATGTAAAAACATAAAGTTGGAGTTCTACGAAATCTGCAGTTTTATAACAAAGTTTTTTAAGATCAAAAAGTCACAACTTGAGAAATGTTTGATTTTATGACAAAAACTCACTTTTTTACAGCAAAAAGTTGCAATTGTGCAAAATTCACAATTTTACCTCAAAACTTCCCAAATTTATGACAGGAAGTTATAATTCTGTCAGAAAACTGACCTTTTGTGAAAGTCGACATTTTATGACAAAAAGTCGCAACACATTAAGCAAAAAAGTTGCAATTTTAAGTGAAAATGTGTTCTAACAAAAAAGTCACAATTTTGTAGAATTTGTGATGTTTTTGACAAAATGTTGGGATTATAGGATGTAATGTTGCAATTATGCAAAATTTACAGTTTTTCAACAAAAAGTAGTGATTTTTTTTTCAAAAGTGAATATTTTAGGAAACAGCTGCAAAAATGTTTTTAAAAAATTGTAATTTTTGAAGAGCTGCAATTTTACACCAAAAACCCTCAATTTAAAAAAAATTAAAAAAAAAAAAAAAAAAAACTTTTCGCAATTTTTCGACAAAAAGTTTTAAATCTGTCAAAAAGTTTTTTCATTGGGACCAAAAAAAAAAAATCATGATTTGTGAAATATAAGATTTGCTTTTTTTAACCATAAAGTTGTGATGGAGTGAATGTTGGGATTATAGGATGTATTGTTGCAATTATGCAAAATTTACAGTTTTTCAACAAAAACTAGTGATTTTTATAAAAAAAATGTAATATTTTAGGCAAAAAGCTGCAAAAGTAAAAAAAAGTTGCAATTGTATGAAATTTAAAATTTTACCTCAAAACTCAATTTACTGACAGAAAGTTATAATTCTGTCAGAAAGCTGCGCTTTTGTGAAAGTTGGGGTTAAAAAGTTGCAACATTAAGCAAAAAAGTTGCAATTTTAAGGCAAAATGTTTTCTTACAAAAAAAATCTGATGACTAATAAAACTGAGTATTGCTGAAATGATGCATCGTTTAACAGTTTTAATGGCTGCAGGTTGAGAGAGTGAAGCAGAACTGGAGTCTGACTCTTAGACGGTAAACTTAAACGCTGACGTGTCACTTTTCCGGTTGTGGAGCACCTGAAGTCTGAAGGTGCAGTCGCTGAGACGTTCATCCTGCTTGGCATCAGTCTGGTTTATAAATATGAACCATTTCTGAAATCATCCTCATGGAAATGGTGCAAAAAACACCCTGGAACTAAAATAAAGCATTTTTAAACTAACGTGTCAACTAAAGTGTATTAATATTGAAAAGTCTGTAGTTCATGGGCGCAAAAACTAAATGACTCATGTCTGTGGGCAGTAAATGACATTTAAACGCCCACAAGGCTGCGCATCAATGATTGACAGCTCTGACTGAAACCTGCCCAGCATGGCGGTCACAACTACTGGTATTTTACTGGTTTTAGATTTCTACAGTTCAACAGTTGTTTAAGAAATGAACTCCTTGCAGAGGAAGGGGGCGGGCTCAAGTGTCAGACTCCGCCCCCTGAATCTAGTTGAACTGTGTCTCTGTGACATTTTGACTAAAGCATGTCAGTGACGTCATTAAGACCTCAAGCATTTCTCCTTTCAAATTAACTAAACTAAGGGACTGGAGTCTCCCCCCCCCCCCCCCCTCCGGGGGCCTCAGAGACAGACATGTCCTCGTGACACAACAGTCTCCACGTGGTTAGAGGTCATAAAAACAAGCTTCACTCAGGAATCGTTTCTTACTCAACAATTTATTGATCACATGCAGTTAAGGTCAACATGCGGACTCATCCGCGCGCTTCAACAAACATGACGTCACAAAGTAGCGATAGTCCCACGCAAAAAGTCCGTTGCGTGCGGGCACACAGGTGAGCAGAGCACCTGCGGCACCTGCAGCTCAGTCCAGAGCTCCACGTGCAGCTCCTCAACGACTCGTTCATCAGTCTCGGTCACGTGACGCCCCGCAGCCGCCGTCACTCATCGCTCCGTCCCCCTCCTTCCTCCTCTGCAGCGTCCGGCGCAGTCCGGGCTCCCGCCACCGGTACCGGCCGGCTCGGCCGCCACCTCCGCGCCGCAGCTCTGCGGAAGCGGCTCGTGCTCCTGCCGCCGCTCCTCCTCCGCCTCCTCCGCGAGGACAAGGCCGGTTGGGGTTGTTTCCACTCATTCTCACCGCGCTCCCCGGCGGTCTGACTCGGTTCCGCTCGGGCCCGGTTCGGCTCAGCGGTCCTTCAGCTCCAGGCAGGGCACCCACAGGTTCCTGCGGCGGCTCTCCTCGCAGAAGCTGCCCACGTCCTGCAGGGCCTGGCACTGCAGCGGCTGCACCGGCGGGTTCTGCGGGAAGACACGCGCTCAGTCAGCGTCCGGCTTCGACCCATTCAAGCGTTAATCACGCGCGGCGAGGGGCGGGGCTTACTTACAGTGACCAGGATGCAGTGCAGGTCCCGGGGCTCGTTCCCGTTGCCGTTGCCGTCCGCGGGCTCCTCCTCCAGCAGCTGGGCCAGCCGCCGCATGCCGGACACCCGCAGGATGTTGATGTCGTTGTCGCAGCAGAAGGCCTGCAGCAGCGTGAAGTGGATCTGCAGCGCGATGTCGTCCTCGTCCTCCTCATCCGTGGCGAGGACGCACAGAACCACGCTGTCCGGGTCGCTGCGGGGGGGACACATCCGGTTAGTGCACCGCGCCGCCGCGTTTAAACCGTCAGAGCTCCCGGGGAGGAAATGAAATGAAATAAAAAGTCATACTTACACATTCATGAGTTTGGCGGACTCGTAGACTCCCGCCGTGAGGCAGTCCTGCCGCTGCGCGGCAACCAGCAGCTCCTCCAGAGTCTGACTCACCGTCTCCATCCTGCAGGGACACGAGCACGTTCAGAAACCGGCAACAGAAACTCTTCACATGCACAAACGCGCCTCGAACCGGATAAATCACCTCGTCATCCTGATTTTTAGACTTTAAAATCTGCACCGAACCCTGATCTGACGGGGCTCGTGCAGCCTCGTGCCGGTGCGTAATTACGCACCACCGTCCCACGGATACTTACTTTTTGTCGGTGCTGCTGGATCCAACCAGCTCCTCCAGAGTCATGTTGAAGTCAGTAAAATAATCCACCAGCTCCAGGATAAGAAACAAATCTCCCCAGCGCGGCTGAGAGGCGGGAAGATCCAGAGATTAAGTCCCAACGAGCGGTAATCCAGAGCGGAACCCGAAGCCTCCAGCGTCCGTTAACGGTCCGGTCCGGTTCAGGGGTTTTAAGTCCGTGAGTGTCGCGAGCGCGTGTGAAGCTGTCTGCTGCTGAGCCGAAACTCCCGCGAGCCTTTATAGGCGGCTCTGCGGCTGGCGTCACCGCGGCTAGACGCTCGCGCTCTGATTGGTCCACACCTATCAAAAGATCCTCCGTCGCGCGCAGCGATTGGCTGAGCGCGACGCGGACCCACGTGGGGTGGTTCGGAGAATCCCCGCTCCCCCCCCCCCTCCTCCTCCTCCCTGGTTTGTTTTTACAGGGAGCTTTTTTTTTTCTCTCTCTCTGACTGGAGGAATTTCCAGATTTTCCTCCCAGTCCGCTCACAGAAACCGACCCAGTTCTGCACCAGAAACCACCACGGAGCCCGGGACCGAGGCGGGAAACTGGGTTTCTGAGAAAGCCCGGGGTTTGCAGAAACCTCCAGGGGGAAGCTGGGGCAGGTGACCAGCACGCGCCCGGGCCCGGGGTTGTGTAACGGCGGCCCGCGTGCTGCAGGTTGTGCAAGTTAAAAACAGGAGATGCTCAGGTGGGGCGGGGGGGGGGGGGTTTGATTTAATTATGAAAATATCTGGCCGTGCACGCATAGAAAATATCCACGGGCACGAGCCCGCGGCAGCCGCCAGCGTGCACGACAGAGACGCGGCTCAGAAACATCCGGTGATCTGCAGGGACGGAGGGGTTTACTTGAATAACCGTCCCCGTCTAGTGAGCGCTTCACGCGCCCTTGTGAACCCCCCCCCCCCAGCTCCCCGCGGGGCTGCAGGGTGGGGGGGTCCAGGCGCCCCCCAGCGGCGCCGCCGAGGCCCTGCAGGACTGGAACCGGAGCGACATGTCCCGGCAAAACCTGCTCCCGTTTCCAGAGAAAAAGGGGGGGGGGGGGGGTCACGGCGCCGGGAGCGACCCTCAGATGTTTACCGGGGGTTTTCAGGGGAGTTTCATCTGAGAGTCCAGCAGCTCCTGGGGGGGGGGGG
The DNA here is from genome assembly GCA_018398805.1 of Hirundichthys speculiger. Lineage (NCBI taxonomy): Eukaryota > Metazoa > Chordata > Actinopteri > Beloniformes > Exocoetidae > Hirundichthys > Hirundichthys speculiger. Next base: position 293,707 of record JAGFBZ010002295.1, on the reverse strand, counting down.
GGGGGGGGGGGGGGGGGGGGGGGGGGGGGGGGTTCAGGAAGCCCCGATGCGACCTGAAAGAAGAAATGAAACTGGAGAGAACCTGCAGGTTTAAAGACTCAGAACTGTTTGGCGGGATTCTCAAACTTAGATAAATAAATCCCAGAATGGACCGACAGTTTTTATTTGAAACATTTTGAACTTAAAATTATGACTTCATGTCGCAAAATAGCGAATTCATATAAATGCAACTTCCTCTTGTCGTTAAATCACAAATTTAGCAAAAATCTTAATTTAATATTGCAACATTTTTGACATAAAATTCCAACTTTACGTGTAAAAATCACAGAATCTTCCTTTAAAGTTAAATTAAAGTTCTTCAGAAGGTTCTCTAATGAGCCTTTTACAGTTTTGCAGAGTCACAAATGTCTGATTAAAAGCGTTTTAAAGACGTGAACTAATCGCTTTAATCACATCTGCCTCCATCTGTTTATTTATTTTTTTATTTTTTTTTTGTGAGAGTCTTTGATTGTGAAACCATCAGATAAAAGCTGTAAAACTAGAAAAACATATTCCTCAGCAGCTGTATTTGTTTCCCGGATCAAACGTAATAAACTATATTTCTCTGTGTTTCGTCACCTCTTGAATAATAATAATAATAATAATGATAATAAGTCTATGGGGTCACTGCGCCCTCTGCTGGTCAGACAGCAGTACTGCTCCCTGAAATTCTCATTTTATTTATCTAATCCGTAACTCACATCCTTTAAATTATCTTTTATTTACACTTTTCTCTGTCATTGCTCCATATAAACATTTTAAACAAGTTTATTTCCTCTCACTGAGTTTATTGACGTTTGTTTTCTATTTTACTGCTGTTTTCTTTTATTAAACTGATTAAATCTTCCTTCTTCCAGTATTTTATTTTCCTACTCATTTAGTGATGTTTCATGGTTTAATTTTTATCTCTTATTTGAGTCCTTGATGCTCTTAAACTTCTCCTGAATGTGTCAACTTTGATTTATTTATAAGAGTTTATTTTTTTGTTCCTGCTGAAAAAAAAAATCTGATGAAGTATCTACCTATGAAAAATATTTTAATTTGAGTTTAATTATATTTTTACGTCACATGTTTAAATCCGCCGAGAACTGAAGATTTATTTTATTTATTTATTTAGTTTTATTATCATTATTATTATTATTATTATTTGCTTGTTTAAAACTCTTAA
>JAGFBZ010002295.1:182500-287500 GCA_018398805.1 Hirundichthys speculiger | reverse complement strand
GGAGCCGCACTGCAGTAACCAGCTAGAGAACAGCAGGACAGTGAACACATGGAGCAGATCTGATGGAACATGGAGGAATGACCACAAACGTTTGGTTGCAGTCTAACATTTTTTTTTTTTTTCAGACAGAATTGTTAATATTTCTACCTGAGTTGCTACCTGAACTGTAAAGTTCACAGATTTTTACCGTTCTCCATGTCTGTTTTAGGTTCTGCAGCAGCCAGTAACAGACTTTTCAAAACAAAAGCATGTGAGCAACATGCGTTAACGCCCTATAAACTAAATGTCGGCGTTAATAAATGAAGGCGTTTACGCGATAATAACGCGTTAACTTTCTCAGCCCTACAAATAATCTCTCGAAGCCTCTCGGGGAGCATCTGATAAAGGAACGTTAGGGGATATTAGATGGTGAACTCCTCTTCCGCTGAAGTGTTTGTGTGTTTGCAGGAGGTGGACAGCAGTGTGAAGCTGGAGGAGGGAACCAGACAGTGGGATGGAGACGTTTCCCGCCCATCTACAGATCAGCCCCCCGGCTCAGAGTCACCTCAGGTAACAGCAGAGGAAGCCGGTTGTTGCTCTACTCGCCCTGCGAGTCTTTGTCATCGCTGTTACGTTGTGTTGTCTGCCAGTGGACGGTGGGAGATCAGTGTTGGGCCGCGTGGTTGGAGGACGGTCAGGAGTATCCGGCAACGGTGTTGGCGGTGGACGGCGAGCACTGCAGAATCCGCTTCCACGACTACGGCAACGAGGAGGACGCGCAGCTGCGCTCGATCCAGAGTCCGAGTCTGAGTCCTCCGCTGCCGACGCAGAACTCCCAGATTCACGTTAGTGGAGCGTAGTGCTGGAAAAAAATCATATATCACGATATGGACTGTTTTATATCACGATAACGATATATATCACGATATACCATAATAAAGTATGTTTTCAGTTATTCTCTGAAAAGTTTGACAAAAATTTAATTGCTTACTTTTCAACTTTATTTTGAAAGGACATTTAGCTGAACTGTCACAAACATACATTTTAGTGCAGCAAAAACAGGTAGGTACAGAGGTACAGTAGCTTTCACATTTTTTTTAAAATTTTTTTTTAGCAAACCTCAGTTACATTCTCTGCTAGATGGTCACTTTTATTGCAGGCACCAAGAAGAAAGACCTCGTAGCCAGGGCTGTAGTGATACACTAATCTCACGATACAATACACGATATTTGGCTAACGATACGATATGTATCGATATTCATCTTACAATGCATTTACATCATTTTCTGAAAGATTTTAAAGGGACAAAGTGATTTTGGTGACATCTTGTAAGTGTAAAAAAATAGTTTCATTTATTTAAACAGTGCAAATTGTTGCTTGCAAGCTTTTAAAGGTGGGACACGGGGGTTTTGAAAGAAGCTTAGAATATCACTGAAAATCGATACTTGATACTAGTGCTGGGCGATATGGAAAAAATCATATATCATGATATGGACTATTTTATATCACGATAACCAATATATATCATGATATACCATAATAAAGTATGTTTTCAGTTATTCTCTGAAAAGTTTGACAAAAATTTAATTGTTTACTTTTCAACTTTATTTTGAAAGGACATATAGCTGAACTGTCACAAACATACATTTTAGTGCAGCAAAAACAGGTAGGTACAGAGGTACAGTAGCTTTCACATTTTTTTAAAGTGCACAACAGTTTCTGAGAGGAAAAACACATTTTTGCACTGAAGTTCAGCTATAAAAAATAAAACAAATTATTTTTCAACTTTCTGAAATCTGTAACCTTGTAGTGCAAAGTTTGCAAACCAATATAAAGTGTCTAAAGTAAACATCAGGGTTGAAGAGAACTCTGTTTAAGGCATTAACCATGAATAAAAGTGCAAACATAAAAGGCTACTTTGTAGAAGTAGATATGATTCTATCAAATTTATCGTTGCAGGTTATTTAATTACATATTTGCTGTAATAATTGATAAAATTAGGTTAGAAACGATAGAAGAGAAATGGCACGATACACACTTTTCTATCGTTCCCACGATATGTATCGTCATATTGCCCAGCACTAGTGGAGCATATCTGAAGGGGTCAAAGGTCAAATGTGACTAATGTCTTAGAAGGCCCAGTAAAATACAGGATATAAGGAAATTAATTCATCAACTCTTAAAAACCCAACAAATACGCTAACATTGAGCTTCGGCGTGTTCAGGTTCTGGTTGTCATCTGGTTGTTCAGGACTGGAAGCCGGGCTCTCGGTGTCGGGCGGCGTACTCAGGAGACGGTCTGGTTTATCCCGCCGTGGTCCTGTGGGTCAGAGGTCAGCGCTGTCGCGTTCGCTACGACGGCTACAACAACGTGGAGGAGCACGACGTCGGCAGCCTTCTGAGGCCCCGCGAGCTCCACGGAAGAGCCGCCGCGACCAAGGTACAGATGTGGACCGGGGGGGGGGCTGCTGCCACGTGATTGGCTGATAGAAAGTGAACCGGTTGCTCAGACCTGAAACAACAAAACTAAATGTTTCCACGCTGGTCTGGTCCGGTCAGTAAAGAAACCTTCATGGCAGTGCTGACAGAAACCAGTAAACCAGTGAGGTTTGAGGAGCTCCATGAAGATGCTCTGGTTTAGTCAGTGAGTGGATGGTCTGGAGCCAAACATTTGATCATCTGATGATTCTGCATATCTGAGCTGACAGAAGCTCCTGTCCATCGCTCCTGCAGGACAGCAGCTGGAAGACCTCAACCAGCAGCAACCCTGAGCAGAAGAAGACGAGGGAGGAGATCCACGGAGGCAGAGGAAGAGAGGGAAGGTCTTCATCAAGGGATGATCCACAGAGCTCCTTCACAGTTCACGATCATTTACTCTGGTTCACGTGGGACCGGACGTCCTTCCTTCCATCTCCCATTAAAGCGTTAATGCAGTTTTAATTTAGTTTTAATATTGTAGTGGTGTTCTCCTGTCGGTTAACTGATCCAGTTTCTTCAGGATGATGTTTGCTAAATCAGCTGAGATCAGTCGGTTCGAGGGTTCAGGGGGGTCAATTCTCCGAGGATTCGCGGATTTCCGAGGTTTTTTCCATCCTGGGGGTCATTTTTGAGATACGTGTAAATCCGGTTTAATATTTTCGGGGGGGGGTACCCTCCACAAACCTAACGTGAATTCTCGATTGTGATTGGTTGATTGAGACCAGGGCATTCTCCCTTTCTTGTTTGGATGGATGATTATTCACTTTAAATTCACAGTAGAGATGTTTATTCCTTATTGTACTTATTTATTGTTAGACAACGCGGATAAATGTAGGAAACGTAAACTCGTCTGCCTCGTTTAATTAACATTAAAAACCACTTAGCAATGTAACCTCCAAGTACATTTAAATTGCTGATTTCTGAAGTGCTGAGTTTACATATTAGGGCAATTATATGATAATTAAATTAAAAAAAAAATCTCCCGACTCCGCCACCCCCCCCAAATAGAAAACTCCTCGGATCTACGCGATTCACGTAGGTCTCCGTTTTTGACTTCAAAATGGCAAATTTCGCCGAAAGGTGGGGGATTTAGTATTGTTATTCAGTGTTTAGAGCTTTTTGTGATTAAAATAAATTAAGAAAAGCTAATGTTCAGAGTTACAGGCATCAAAAATACATGTTGAATTTAACATGTTATTTTCTATAGCTGCTTACTAAAGTTTTGGATCCATGTATCTTGTTGTCAGTGACGTTTTACTGTTGAAGTTCATCAGTGACTGAATCACATTCTGAATTTATGCCTTTAATAGGCAACTTAATTATTTCATAACAAATACTTTTATTTTTGATATCTAACCTCTACATGCCTCCTAAAGCAGCACCTCGAGAGCGCTCAAAATTTTCTCGAACTGTAGTAAACAAACCACTCTTTTATCTAACCCCGTTTTCATTCTGCCGTCCCACGACACACACACTACATTACCCATAAGGCCACCTTCTTAAAGGGGCCAGGCTGGCTCACAGAATTTCTTCGCTGTGAGATCACGCACACAACATCCTGTGATGTTGCTGCAATTTTGATTTTTTTTTAATATATATTTCTGAAAAATCCGCGAATAACTAAAACTACGGAACTTAAAGCGCAAATTGGCGAGGGATCACTGTATCTCGATTATAGTGACCAAATTATCACGGTTTACGATATTATCTCGGTATTCTTAATTGCTCTACAAATGTCCAAAAAACACACATTTAAATAGTTTCACAAAATCTTGTGATTTTCTCGTCAAACTAAAACATCAGAAGCCAAAATCTTATCAAAATGAAACTTTAACATTAAAAGGGCAAACAACTGGCACAGAAAGAGGTTTTATTTTAAATGAACAGAATAAATAACAGTGGGTGTCGCTGTGTTGTTACCTGAGGGTCAGGTATAAAGGTAGCTGCCTGTTATTGGTTAGCTGTTTCACCCGGAAGGGCAAAAGGTGTTTGACCGCTGTGGCGCTAACTGCCGGCGTTATGGTTGTCGGATCAGTTAATGGAATAAATTAATATTTTAACTGCATCAGAAGAACATCGTTCCGGTCCTTTTTCTATCAACACGCAACGGTAACGTTTACGAAATGTGAGTTAGCGAAGCGTGTCGACCAGGTTACTCTTGGTCAAACATCTCAGTAGCTTGAAGCATTAGCCTTAGCTTCTTCAAGTTGCTTCTACAAATTACAATAAAATGTAAACAAGTGCTCTGCAGACAAGATAACTGTCCTCCACCAGTTGTTCCTCTGCATTCTTAAAAAAACAAAAAAGATGCCGAGACCTCAGATTTGGTCCTTTTAGTGGGTTGGTAAATGTCCCGCTTGCTATCACCACTTTCTTCCATGCTAACGTTACGATGCCGATGTTACAAGCTACATATTCACGAGACACAGTCGCGTGTCGCTAACAGACTTGAATGAGGCTGATATTACACATCCTGGTAATCGACCGCCATAATGAGATGAAGTCAAACATCAACGGTAATCGTTATCATGTAAAATTTTAGCGTAATACCGGTAACCGTTCTATCTGTAGTCGGTTCTGAAGGGTTGAAGTGAGAGCTGCTCTCCTGAGGATAGATAATGGAGAGGCAGTTGGTCCTGGTGACCCACAGGTGGAGGTAGAGCCTCGGAGGAAAAGGACCTGATTCTTGGAGGGTAAAGTTTACTAGCGGTGTGTTTCAAGAAGAACGATGATGTCCAGTAATTAGAAGAACCCAGCTGATGAGCCACAGCGCAGATGTTGGAAAGACTACTGGAAGCTTGGTTCAGAAATATGGTCACGCTTCATGAGGAGCAGGGTGGTTTCATGCCAGGGAACGGTGCTACAGAGGCAGTGTTTGCTTTGAGAGTCCCGGTGAACCGGTACCGAGATGGTCCGGAGGAGTTGGACCACGTCCTTGTAGAGATGGAGAAGTCACATGACAGAGAACCGACGGAGGAACTGAGGTCTCACCTGAGGAAGTCTGGAGTATTAGGGTGGTCCTGGACATGAATGAGGGCAGTAGGAGTAACAGAGAGGGTTCAGGTGGAGGTGGGACTTCATCAAGGATCCAGCCTGAGCCCCTTCGTGTTGCCATGGTGATGGAAGCGTTGACAGGTGTGGTCAGAAGTCTGGTTGTATGATGTTTGCAGATGACATTGTGATCTCCAGGGAGCAGGTGGAAGAAGGATGAACAGGAACATTAGCACTCAAATTTAGCTTCTGTGGCGTTACACTTTTTTTATTTATGAATGAATGAATATTTTATTTCGGTTTAAAACAAAAATAAAATCATGTTTTACAAAAAGAAAATTTCAGATAAGCGAAAAAGGAATAGGCTGAAGCCCCAAGGCTTATTTTTTTTTGCCTATCCTATACCATCAGAGGATTAATTGACTATTACACAATAGTACATCATTACAAAACACATAACATAAACAGAACATTTTAATTCAAATCAAATTTCCTTATAATTTTTAATAATATTAGATTTTAAAGTCTTCTTGAAGATTAACACAGAATTACAAATTTTTATTTGATCGTTCAATCCGTTCCATAATTTTACACCCAAAACTGACACACATCTATACTTTAAATTAGTTCTAACTCTGCAAGTTTCAAACATTAATAACCCCTTTAAATTATAAACCACCTGTCTTGGCTTAAACATTTCTTGAATACAAATGGGAATTGTCTTAGTTACAACTCGAAACATAATTTCTAAGGTTTTTGAATATACAATGTCCAAAAATTTTAATGTGTGTGATCTTATAAAAAGCTGATTTGTAGAATCACGGTATCCAGCTCCATTTATTATCCTAATAGCCCTTTTCTGCAGTTTAATTATTGGATCTAAGTTCGTTTTGTATGTATTTCCCCAAATTTCAGCACAATATGTCATATAAGGCATCACAAGTGAAAAGTACAGCAAATGGAGGCAGCTATTATTCAATAAATCTCTTGTTTTGTAAAGAATAGAAATAGACTTGGATAATTTCTGTTTTACATATTTTATGTGAGGCTTCCAACATAGTTTGTCATCTATTATTACTCCCAAAAACTTAGTTTCATACACTTTCATACATACAGATTTATAGAGTATGTTAACATCTACCTTCAACTGTATGTATATGCTTATATAGGCAAGTTTTTGAACGCATCATAAAGCATCTGTTATTGTTGTTTTCATGCTCTGAAGTGTAGAAACAAACTGATCTAGTTTGAGCTGCAGTTTTGTTGTTGACAGATGAACCTCATGCTTGTCTCTTGTGTTGCAGGTCAGAGAGAGACGTTCAAGTCAGATCAGAGGAGTGAAGGAAGCTGATGAGGAGAGGAAGAAAGGAAGCCAGCAGAGAGAGGAAGGAGAGGTGCCAGCCAATCACAGCTTCCCTCTCGTCCCTCCTTTTTCTCCTTTTTCTCTTCCACAAATGAGCTCAGCGGTAAATCTGACGCACTGATGTTTAGAAATGTTTCTTTAACACAATTATTTAACACTGAAAGTGACCTCAGTCCCGAACACTAGAGGCTGCAGTTCCTCTACCGACCACTAGAGGCTGCAGTTCCTCTACCGACCACTAGAGGCTGCAGTTCCTCTATCGACCGCTAGAGGCTGCGGTTCCTCTACCGACCGCTAGAGGCTGCAGTTCCTCCACCGACCACTAGAGGCTGCAGTTCCTCTACCAGCCACTAGAGGCTGCAGTTCCTCTACGAACCACTAGAGGCTGCAGTTCCTCTACCAACCACTAGAGGCTGCAGTTCCTCTACCAACCACTAGAGGCTGCAGTTCCTCTACGAACCACTAGAGGCTGCAGTTCCTCTACAGACCACTAGAGGCTGCAGTTCCTCTACAGACCACTAGAGGCTGCAGTTCCTCCACGAACCACTAGAGGCTGCGGTTCCTCCACCGACCACTAGAGGCTGCGGTTTCTCTACCGACCACTAGAGGCTCTGGTTCCTCTACCGACCACTAGAGGCTCTGGTTCCTCTACCGACCACTAGAGGCTCTGGTTCCTCTACCGACCACTAGAGGCTGCGGTTCCTGTTCCTCTACCGACCACTAGAGGCTGCGGTTCCTCTACCGACCACTAGAGGCTGCAGTTCCTCTACCGACCACTAGAGGCTGCAGTTCCTCTACGAACCACTAGAGGCTGCAGTTCCTCTACAGACCACTAGAGGCTGCAGTTCCTCTACAGACCACTAGAGGCTGCAGTTCCTCCACGAACCACTAGAGGCTGCGGTTCCTCTACCGACCGCTAGAGGCTGCAGTTCCTCTACCGACCACTAGAGGCTGCGGTTCCTGTTCCTCTACCGACCACTAGAGGCTCCGGTTCCTCTACCGACGGCTAGAGGCTCCGGTTCCTCCACCGACCGCTAGAGGCTCCGGTTCCTCTACCGAGCACTATAGGCTCCGGTTCCTCTACCGACAGCTAGAGGCTGCAGTTCCTCTACCGACCACTAGAGGCTGCAGTTCCTCCACCGACCACTAGAGGCTGCAGTTCCTCCACCGACCACTAGAGGCTGCAGTTCCTCCACCGACCACTAGAGGCTGCGGTTTCTCCACCGACCACTAGAGGCTGCGGTTCCTCTACCGACCACTAGAGGCTCTGGTTCCTCTACCGACCACTAGAGGCTGCGGTTCCTCTACTGACCACTAGAGGCTGCGGTTCCTCTACCGACCACTAGAGGCTGCAGTTCCTCTACCGACCACTAGAGGCTGCAGTTCCTCCACCGACCACTAGAGGCTGCAGTTCCTCTACCGACCACTAGAGGCTGCGGTTCCTCTACCGACCACTAGAGGCTGCGGTTCCTCTACCGACCACTAGAGGCTGCGGTTCCTCTCCACCGACCACTAGAGGCTGCGGTTTCACTACCGACCACTAGAGGCTCTGGTTCCTCTACCGACCACTAGAGGCTCTGGTTCCTCTACCGACCACTAGAGGCTCTGGTTCCTCTACTGACCACTAGAGGCTGCGGTTCCTCTACTGACCACTAGAGGCTGCGGTTCCTCTACTGACCACTAGAGGCTGCGGTTCCTCTACTGACCACTAGAGGCTAGAGGCTGCAGTTCCTCTACTGACCACTAGAGGCTGCGGTTCCTCTACCGACCACTAGAGGCTGCGGTTCCTCTACTGACCACTAGAGGCTGCGGTTCCTCTACGACCACTAGAGGCTGCGGTTCCTCTACCGACCACTAGAGGCTGCGGTTCCTCTACCGACCACTAGAGGCTGCGGTTCCTCTACCGACCACTAGAGGCTGCGGTTCCTCTACCGACCACTAGAGGCTGCGGTTCCTCTACCGACCACTAGAGGCTGCGGTTCCTCTACTGACCACTAGAGGCTGCGGTTCCTCTACCGACCACTAGAGGCTGCAGTTCCTCTACCGACCACTAGAGGCTGCAGTTCCTCTACCGACCACTAGAGGCTGCAGTTCCTCTACCGACCACTAGAGGCTGCGGTTCCTCTACTGACCACTAGAGGCTCTGGTTCCTCTACCGACCACTAGAGGCTGCGGTTCCTCCACCGACCACTAGAGGCTGCGGTTCCTCTACTGACCACTAGAGGCTGCGGTTCCTCCACTGACCACTAGAGGCTGCGGTTCCTCCACTGACCACTAGAGGCTGCGGTTCCTCCACTGACCACTAGAGGCTGCGGTTCCTCCACTGACCACTAGAGGCTGCGGTTCCTCCACTGACCACTAGAGGCTGCGGTTCCTCCACTGACCACTAGAGGCTGCATTGGCTTTTATCTTCTGCAGCACCTTGTTCCTCCTTTTTTTGGACTAACCAGTTTGGTGTCATCAGGAAGACGCTAGAAGCAGTCCTCAGAAACATCAGTCTGTCCAGTTGTGTTTATAATGTTTTTTTACTCACCTGTTATCACCAAAAACACAAATGAGTTAGTTGTGGATGAAGTCCAGCAGGTGTTTGCAGCGTCTCTGTCCCTGATGTCCTTCAGTCCTTCAGAGCAGCTGGAACGAACGTTCGTCAGGTGTTGAGCTCGACCCAGTTGGGTTGAAGACTTGGGAATCTTTATTGTTTTATGTGATTTTTCAGGATCGTACTAAATGAATCAGATGTTCTGAAGCTGACACATTGATTCTCTCATCCCTAAACTTTCATTTTTATATTTTCTTAACTGAGCAGTTTTCATTTTTGAACAAGCAGATAATTAGATCATTTCAGGTAAACTCAGACCCTGGATGAGGTCAGTGTGGTTTGAGCTGATTTCCTCTGATGGCATCTCTGTTTGTTTCCTCCCCAGGACCCCATGTCCTTCCTCCCTCCTCCTCCTCCTCCTCCCGTCTGGGCGGCTCGGAGCACAGAGGAGGTGGAGATGGTCACCGCCATGTTGAAGCTCTGGTACATGTGTGGCTTCCACACCGCCAGCTGCATGGTCAGTCACATGACAGTCACATGACATCATCAGAGTCTCCTTTCTGTTTGTGTCTGAAGCTTCAGCAGGTTCACTTCAGTAGAAACCCACCTTCAGGAGCCTGAACACGGGTCAGAAACCTGAACACGGGTCGGGAGCCTGAACACGGGTCGGGAGCCTGAACACTAGGGATGCACCGAAATGAAAATTTGTGGCCGAAGCCGAATAATATTTAAATGCTTGGCCGAAGGCTGAATACCGAATAATGAATGGAGTTTTCACAATTTTTTTAATATTGCATAAATAGCCTAGAATAAATTTTTAGACATGTTTTTCAAATAAAGTACATTTTATTGAATATTGACATTATTTTAATATTCCAGTAGCCTTTGCTTTTCAAAAAAAGCACAAAGTTTTGCATTTAGGCCTTCAAACAAAATGTGCATTCCAAAAAAAATAATAAAGTGCATTAAAGTGGATAAACCCACAACAAATTAATAATTGTCCTTTTGGCAAAAGTCTGCTTAGCCACAGTAGATAGGCTAATAATGTAAACAGAACACAGGTAGCCTACACAACAGGCTAATAATGTAAACAGAACACAGGTAGCCTACACAACAGGCTAATAATGTAAACAGAGGCCCCACTAAATCTCAATAAGTGTGTGCTTGTAAACTCAAACACTTATACAGGTACACAACATATCCCAGGCCAGAACAGATTTGTCAATAACAGTACTTCGGCTTCAGAAAAAAAAGAAGGAAACTAACTATGACATCTAAGACAAATTTAAATTGTTTTATACAGACAAAAACATCAACAACTGTGCCTGTATGTCAACCCCAAGCCAAGAGCTCGTGGACGCGGGCTCCAACACTGTCATACATCTCCGGTAAGCACACATCAGAGAAATACCGTCTGCTCGGTATCGTGTAACGGGGCTCAATGTGCTCCATGAGTCTCCGAAAGCCGATGTCCTCCACAACACTAAACGGTTGATCATCCAAAGCCATAAACTCCATTACCTTCTTAGTAATTTCGTTTGCTTTGGCACTGTCAGTCGCAAACTTTTTCGTCCTCTCAAAGACGTCGGCCACGGACGGGGTGGGCGTTCTCGTGCTGTGACCAGCTCTCCTTTCAGCTGCTGCAGCTGCAGCCGCAGCCGTCTCTCTCTCGTACTCGGCATGCTTTTCTGGGTGTTTCGCTTTTAAATGATGAATTAAAGCTGTAGTGCTGAAGGTCTTTGCTGAGGCACCTCCTCGAGACAGCTGAACATTCGTTGCAAACTGCAATTCTTTTGTCACTTTCCGACACTTAAAATATCTCCACACTGCTGACATTTTTCCCGAAGGTGTCGGGTTACAACGTCAATTGCGTCATTGCGTCACACGCCACTATTCGGCCTTGCTTTTAACTCATTCCACCGAAGGCCGAATGTGGCTTTTTTTTGCCATATTCAGCTGAATATATTCGGTTACCGATTATTCGGTGCATCCCTACTGAACACGGGTCAGGAGCCTGAACACGGGTCGGGAGCCTGAACACGGGTCGGGAGCCTGAACACGGGTCAGGAGCCTGAACACGGGTCGGGAGCCTGAACACGGGTCGGGAGCCTGAACACGGGTCAGGAGCCTGAACACGGGTCGGGAGCCTGAACACGGGTCGGGAGCCTGAACACGGGTCAGGAGCCTGAACACGGGTCGGGAGCCTGAACACGGGTCGGGAGCCTGAACACGGTCGGGAGCCTGAACACGGGTCGGGAGCCTGAACACGGTCGGGAGCCTGAACACGGGTCGGGAGCCTGAACACGGGTCAGGAACCTGAACACGGGTCGGGAACCTGAACACGGGTCAGGAACCTGAACACTGGTCGGGAGCCTGAACACGGTCGGGAACCTGAACACGGGTCGGGACAGAGTTCCTGCTCGTTCATTCAAGCTCCAAACCAACTTCTGCAGGTCCATCTGAGACATAAACGGGCCCATCGGGACCCTGGTTGTCCCTGGTGGGACCCAGATAATGCTCATCTTTGGGTCCAATTATCACCCATGTACCTGAGCAGAACCACTGGAATCACTGGGAGCAGAATCACTGGGAGCAGAACCACTGGGAGCAGAACCACTGGGGGCAGAATCATTGGGAGCAGAACCACTGGGAGCAGAATCACTGGGAGCAGAACCACTGGGAGCAGAATCACTGGGAGCAGAACCACTGGGAGCAGAACCACTGGGGGCAGAATCATTGGGAGCAGAACCACTGGGAGCAGAATCACTGGGAGCAGAACCACTGGGAGCAGAACCACTGGGGGCAGAACCACTGGGAGCAGAACCACTGGGAGCAGAACCACTGGGAGCTGGGAGCAGAACCACTGGGGCAGAATCATTGGGAGCACTGGGAATCACTGGGAGCAGAACCACTGGGAGCAGAAACCACTGGGGGAAGAACTGGAGCAGAACCACTGGGAGCAGAACCACTGGGGGCAGAATCATGGGAGCACTGGGAGCAGAACCACTGGGAGCAGAACACTGGGGAGCAGAACCACTGGGAGCAGAACCACTGGGGAGCAGAACCACTGGCAGAACCACTGGGAGCAGAACCACTGGGAGCAGAATCACTGGGAGCAATGGGAGCAGAAACCACTGGGAGCAGAACCACTGGGAGGCAGAATCACTGGGAGCAGAACCACTGGGGCAGAACCAGGCAGAACCACTGGGAGCAGAACACTGGGCAGAACCACTGGGAGCAGAAACCACTGGGAGCAGAACCACTGGGGGCAGAATCATTGGGAGCAGAATCACTGGGAGCAGAACCACTGGGAGCAGAATCACTGGGAGCAGAACCACTGGGAGCAGAACCACTGGGGGCAGAACCACTGGGAGCAGAACCACTGGGAGCAGAACCACTGGGAGCAGAACCACTGGGAGCAGAACCACTGGGACCAGAACCACTGGGAGCAGAACCACTGGGGGCAGAACCACTGGGAGCAGAACCACTGGGAGCAGAACCTCTGGGTCCACCCCCCTCAGATCTCAGATGGCCTCACATCCAGACGTCAGCTGGGACTTCAGGAAATGTCTGAATTTGAGATGAAATAGAGTCCAGATGTGGGAGGTGCAGCTGAGGTCCACATCTGTCTGTAGAGCAGACTAGAACCAAATAAAATGAGGTGTCGGGCCGGTCCAGACGCTTCACCGATGTGCTCCATCCTTCCCTCACTGATGAAGACGCTTCTTCACGTCCTGTAGACGACCATGAGCTCCAACATCTGCACACATCTGTCTGTAAACGGGTCTAAATGTGTTTCAGGCTCAGCTTTACTCCAAGTCCAACTCCAAAGACTGAACGAGGAGACGACGACCTCTGGGACACTCAGGTAGGACAAGACACATTTACCTTATTCACAAACACACAGATCACATGACCTCTGGACTTCAGAAAACTGATGACCTCTGGGACTTCACAGGTCACATGACCTCTGGGACTTCAGAAAACAATGAAGGTCACAGGTCACATGACCTCTGAAAGCCAGTTGTTCTGCAGCTGAAGGTTAGTTTCGTGTTCATGTTCAAACCACCACATGTCATGTGACTGTCGTCAGTGATGTCATCGGTCAGTAGTGTTATTGGCAGAGTGTCGTGTTTCCATGACAACCAGCCTGAAGCAGAGCGCTGTAAAGCACAGAGACAGAACAGGTAGCGTCATTGACCCACAGGTGGACATTTTTCTCTCCGTTATTGGTTGGTTCCGGTCCAGACGAGCTGATCAGCTCGTAAACGAAGTGGCGCCGTTACTTTCTTTTATCACGTTTAGCAGCTACAAGACTACGGAAGCCTCTTTGGCCCAGACATGTGCTGTTCGCCCTGTAACTGGGTCGGTCCGAGCTCTGGACCCACCACAAACCAGAGTTCAACGACAGCCGTACCGAGACCTCCTCTTCAGACCACTCAGGACCAGAACCCCTGTGGGTCGACCCGAACGTGACCCTAACATGAACCACTAGAGGTGTGGTATCAGTAAAAATCACCAGCAGGGTTAGGTAACAGTTCTACAGCCGTCTTGGTGGTTCTGAACCGCGGTCCTGCCTCCAGCCGTTCAGCCGGTCCAGAATGTTCTGTTCCAGTGGGACCGGCTGCGAATACGGCGGTCACTGGAGCTGGGAACCGAAAGTGGAGCTGGTTCGATACCGCCGAGTACCAGACAGCTAATGTACCGCGCAGTGACACCGGTCCAGTGATCCGGTCCTGAAACCAGTGAACGAGCGTCCACGTTAGAGCTGAGCGATTTTATCGATTCTGCGATATATATCGATATTTTATCGAGTATTGATTTTTCAGCCGCGGGTATCGATAGCTTCTTTCTAAACCCACGTGTCCCACCTTTAAAAGCTCGCAAGCAACAATTTGCGCTGTTTAAATAAATGAAATTATTTTTTTGTCAACAAATCTTTTATTGTTTCCGTGATTTTTTTCTTGATTTTTTTTTTTTTTTGCGAATAACTAAAATCGCGGAACTTAAAGCGTAAATTGGCGAGGGATCACTGTCATGTGTAATTGATGCTTTCAGTTCAATTAATTTAAACAAAGTCACTGGAACACTCACAAGATGTCACCAAAATCACTTTGTCCCGTCAAAATATTTCGGAAAATGATGTAAATGTATTGTAAGATGAATATCGATATATATCGTATCGTGAGCCGAATATCGTGTATCGTATCGCGGGGTTAGCGTATCGCTACAGCTCCAGTTTAAATGGAACTGAAGTTAAACCGCCGTCTTTGAGTTTTCTGTCTTTAATCTACAATAACACCTGACATGCTGGAATAAAATTTTTAAAAAGTATTATTGAGGAAGTGTCATCTAGAAGCAGGTTCTGGTGGAGCCGGGCCCCCTGGATGGTACCAGACCCGTTCCAGATGAGACCAGATCCAGCTGCTGCATTAACACGTCTCTTCTCTCTCCTCCTCTAGAGCCAATCAGACGCAGCTGGAGCAGCTCGCTTTCTTTTATTTCATGGATGTTAATTCAGTTATTTCAGAAGTCCTTTTATCGGTTGGAGCAGTGCCACGTTCTGGTGCTGCTCGGTTCTGATCCGTTTAGACGTCTGGAGAGCAGTGGTTTGTTATTAAAAAGAAAGATGGATCACTTCTCCTTGAGCTTCATCTTTGTCTCCGTTAATGAACAAACGACCCGCCTCAAAGCAGGACGCGACTGGTTCTGGTTCTGGTTCTGGTTCCAGATCCATGTTGGAGCTGCTGACAGGTATGTGCTAAAGTTTAATCCTGTTAGTGTGTAAAAACGGACTGAAACGATCATGTGACCACGGAGCAGATTCAGCCTCAGGTGTCCTGTCACATGACCCAGTTTTAGGGGGGGGGAGGGGGGGTTCTGGTTCTGTCCAGACAGCAGCATCTCTGCTGTGTCACCGTGAACGTCACGTCCTGTTTGAAGGAGCAGAGGTTGTTCCTCCAGCCGACCCGGCGCCGACCCGCCGGACCGACCCGCCGGTGTAAATATTGTCAGAGTGACATCAGAGCGGCTCATATAAACCCGCCTGGCGGAGGCTGCAGCTCCAGAGACCTGGCAGAGCAGGCTCGGTCCGCTTCCTCAGCGTCCTCCAGCCGCCGGTTCTGAGTCCAAACAGCACCATGGTCCGGGTCCTGCTCCTCGGCGCCACCTGCTGGCTGCTGGTGGCTTTGGGGAGCTGCGAGGATCAGATGGAGGAGCCGCCGCCCGACTACGACGCCATCAAGACGCAGGAGGAGAAGGAGCTGGTGAGTTTTACCTGCTGAGCTCCGAGACGAGCTGAGGACGAGGACGAGGACGAGGACGAGGACGTAGAGACGCTGCAGCGCTTTGGACCCTATTAGTCCAAAAACCAGAGAGCTCTGTGTCCCAGCCGTCCCAGCCGTCCCAGCTCAGGTCCAGGTTCAGACCAGTGTCTCCTGCTGTTCCAGCAGAGACGGACAGGTTTGGTCTTTTACAGAACAGAAGATGACGTGGTTTTAGTCTCACGTGCTGCTGTCCACCAGTGAAACATCTGGGCAGACGTCCAGATGTTTCACTGCTGTCCACCAGTGAAACATCTGGGCAGATGCTTGCATTTACGGTAAAGGCCCACCAGTTAAAACCAGTCAAGGCCTCCTGTCTCTTCTGTCCTCAGATCGAAGCTCTGCAGGAGGTTCTGCAGAAGCTGAAGAACAAGCAGCTGCCGGCGTCGGAGAAGAAGCTGGGCTGGCTTCCTCCTGTAAGTACGTCAACGCAACCACAGGTGATTCTGACCCGTTCACGTCTGATGACTCAGTCTGACCCAGCTGGACCTACTGGACTCTTTCTCCAACGTCCCAGACGTCCACTCGGCTGTCTGGGGTCCAACTGTTGGTCAGATTTAAATCACCTCCAGCAACGGTCTCGTACTCTGCTTTACCTGACGTTAAAAGGTTCAGAATGGACTTAAACTATCAGATGTCTGGTTTTTAGGACTTGTAGCTGTCATTAAAATTAGCGCTGCCCGATAACTATCAATAACAGGAAATTATGACGTCATCCCGATAAGTCCGATATCACAACGAATAGCCCCGATAACATGCAGTCATGTAAAAAATGATTAGCCCACCCTTGTTTTCTTCAGTTTCTTGTTCATTTTAATGCCTGGTACAACTAAAGGTACATTTGTTTGGACAAACATAACGATAACCACAAAGATTGCTCATAAGAGTTTTATTTAAGAGCTGATATCTTACCATTTTCCATGGTTTTCTTGATTATAACCTAAATCACTTAAGTTTTTACATCAATAGCTATGGCGTTGTACTGCCAAAAACACTGCTTTTATGCATTCAGTGTTTTCTTTTCTGTCTGTTTTAGTCACATGATGACGTTTAGTGGTACCAGGTATTAAAATGAACAAGAAACTGAAGAAAAAATGGTGCTCTAATAATTTTTTCCATGACTGTATATATATTTCTGTCAACACAGCAGTGTCTCGCTCCCTCTGAGCCTTGAATGACCAGCAGTGAATGTTATGTTCAAGTGACGTCGGCATAATCAGAAAAACGATTACTCAATAAGGAAAATCAAGAATACCCCCTCATGCCAGAAAACAACTCATTAACTCGGTCATAATTTTAGTAGTTGCTGACTTGAATTGATATTCGCAGTATTTTCCCACGTTACACATAAAAAAAGAAAATAATAGAAAAGGCTGAAATAACGACTAGCAAACGAGGGAACGGAGGAATTTCCGTTACACCTTGAATGCAGCCTGCAGCACAGCGCTGATCACAACAAACATGGCGGCGTGGAACTTCGTTAAAGTTTCAGAAGAAGATAGTTTGGTGGTTATTTGTGACGAATCCTCCGAGTGAATTCTACGAGGAGGGAAGCACAAGCTTTAATACGTAAAACCTGATCAGCCACCTACAACATAACAATCACTTCTATGGAGTTTTGAAATAGCGCTAACGTGAGCTAACGGAAGCTAATGCTAACATGCGCAATCCAGCAGCAGTCTCTCCTCTCCCTCATTCCTCTCATCTAAAGCTTCCATGAGATAAAAAAATAAAAAAACTACTGAACCTCCTTTACTTTAATTAAAGGTATTAATTTAAATGGAACCACAAGCCAAAATCCTTTAAATGTTAATCTTTTTCAGTTAGTAATTCTGATGCATGTATTTCCATCAGTTCAAGGAGCCTTTATTTTTTATATCAGTCAGTAATGAACCTTATTTAAGTTAATGTGAGATATCAAATAGGTTTGTTTGATAGCTTTATGAAAATGTTTTAAAGGGCTTGTCAATAGTTTTTCATTGGAAAAAATAAATATCTGTTCATTTAAAAAGTCAAAACTATTTTTGGTTTTGTTCATAGTATTGATGTAATGATCTTAGGTATATGTGTGTGTTATCGGTATCGGCCTTTAGGAGCTGAAAGTTATCGGTTTTATAAAACAGTTATCGTCCATCCCTAATTAAAATAGTTTCAAGTTTGATTAAGCAGTAAATATGTTTTAAACGAGCAGCGTTTCATACGTCTTCAGTTGTGCAGCAGGCTGATTAAAGAGGCCCTGAACTTCCTCTCCAGAGACGCAAACATCTTTAGATTCACAAATGTTTGTTCTACCAGGATGAAACAGTCTCTTCCATCTTTATCAGTCACTTCTCAGCAGTTACGCGTTAAAAACCTCATTTTCATCCAGAACCTCTGCGGACCCTCCAGACGTCAGTGTTTAGTCCAGGACTTCAGGAAAAACTGGTCTCAGCATGTGTGCGGTTGTTTTAAAGCCCTCAGTGTTTGAGGACGAAACGATGGCGAGCAGGTGTCCTGACGCCCGTCTGTCCGTCTCAGTGTGATGCAGGTGAGCAGTGTGCCGTCCGGAAGGCCTCCAGGATCGGGAAGCTGTGTGGATGTCCCAGAGGAACGCTGTGTGACTTCAGCATCCTCAAATGTCTGTAGAGCTCCGATCCAGACGCCCAAACAGGAAATAAAGTTTTTACAAGCTCCTCTCGTCTGTTGTTGTTTTATTTTTACCTGCTGGTCCTGGTTTAACCACCACAGCTACCTGAGGATCGTTTAGGATGTGGTGGGATGGGAGCTTCTCATCATGGATGTCGCTGGTGATGCCGTCGTCAACATGGACCAGAACCTCTGAGGAACGTTTCCAACACCTGGTTGGATCTGTGACGCCAAGAATTAAAGCGGTTCTGGAGGAGAAAGGTGGAGCTGGTGGAGTAAAATCCTTCATTCCTGGACCCAGAGACCACAGGTGGAGGTGTTTCCTCACCTTTAAAACCTGGTGCACATGTTTAACAAGAGAAAATTATAACCTGGTGACATAAAGATAATTCTGACTAAAACTGAAGCAAAGAAGAACTTTTATTTTTGCTTTGTTAGCGGGCTGCAGGTGAGGTCCAGGTCTGGAAGAGACTCGAGACATGTCAGCTGTCCAACTAAGTAAAAAAAAAGCTTTTATCTACCTGGGAAAACTGCTGCAAATAATAAATAATAATAATAATAGAGACTTGATCACCGCCGATGGAAACGGTAGTTTACTGGAGATACCATCAGTGACGTCACTAAGGTGGTGCTGTCCCTTTAACACACATTAAAAACAAAAGCAATATATTTTTAAGCAACTATGAAAAGTTTTTCCCTGTATCCTCTGACTAACCTTTTATTTATAACTTGACCTTTCCTTATTGTTTTCTATGAATCTGATTCTATTCCTCATACCTGTTTTATTTATTTATTTTATTCTCTATTTATTTACTTACTCATCTTTATTATTATAATTATTATGACTGTTACCTTGATTATCTATATTGTGACTTCTTATTCATACTATATATTTTTGTAATTTACTTCATCATTGTATGTGCTGTTGATTTTTGTATAGCAAAATTTGCTAATAAAATTATATATAAAAAAAAAACGCACAGTAAAAACAATAGACGGTTTTCACGGCGCGTCATCCAACCGGAAGTCGCCATCTTGGAGGCACGCGGCAACGTCTTCATTGAAAATGGTAAATTATTGCCGTGTTTTCGGCTGTACCAACCGGACAGACCTCGAGAGACACTTGGAGTTTTATAGACTTCCAAAGGTTATTAAAAATCAGGGAGAACAATGACAGAAGTTGTCAGAGGAAAGGAGGCGCTAGTGGTTAGCAAAGCTAAACCAAGACCTGCGTGGCAAAAATCTGGACAACATCCGAATTTGTTCGGCCCATTTCGTGTCAGGTAAGTTAAGTGAAATGTTGTTAGCTCTTTATTTCACACATGAACAATTATCAAGAAAAAAAAAGCTCTTAATTTCTAGTCTAATGATAATATCAAGCTAACACCTAGCTACACTAGCAACACAGTTCTTAAAATGTAGAGCTACAATAATGGTTGGAATGACGGGTAGAAACCAGGTAGTTTACGATGTCGGTGTATCCAATCGAAGGGAGGCTCTCCGGCTCGTCATTGCTCCAAGACGAAGGAGCTAACTAAGTAGCTAACTAGTCCTTCTCTGGATGTTTTTGCGTCTGTAACGCCTTTTGAAGAGCTTTTCTGTGGTTTATCCATCCTTTATCTACGGTCGTTAGCATTGATCCAGCGGTGTGTTTACATCCGAGTACCTCCAAGATGGCCGCTCATCCGGGTCACTGACTAAAACGTGACGTAGGTGAAAACCTTCTATTAAAGCATCTGGTGTCTGACTGGCGGGTCCACGCAGCTTCATCCGGACTCTGAGGAGTTCAGGTGGAGGAAGAGGGAGGAGCTCAGGTGGAGGAAGAGGAGGAGCTCAGGTGGAGAAGAGGGAGGAGTTCAGGAGGAGGAGGAGCTCAGGTGGAGAAGAGGGAGGAGTTCAGGTGGAGGAAGAGGAGGAGCTCAGGTGGAGGAAGCAGAGGAGTTCAGGTGGAGGAGGAGGAGAAGTTCAGGTGGAGGAAGAAGAGGAGGAGTTCAGGTGGAGGAGGAGGAGGAGTTCAGGTGGAGGAAGAAGAGGAGGAGTTCAGGTGGAGGAAGGAGAGGAGTTTAGGCGCTCAGGCCCCCCCCCCGTCCCCCGTCCTGCATCTCCTGTAGTTGGTCCATCACTGCTTCTTCCCAGGTTTCATGAACGCACCTTCACTCGTGTCTGCTGACGTTTCTACTAACAATCGTGCTAACAGCTGTGCTAATATCTGCTAACTTCTCTACCTGATCCACCTGTCACCAGGTAAATGTTCATCCGTTAACGTCAGAGCTCCCTCTCAGACTGAAACCGGATGTTTAAAATGAAACACTTGAACCTGATAAATTAAAACGTGTTCAAACTGTCAGACCAGGTGTTTTATGTCGGACACAGAAAACGTTTAATAGAAACTTCTCAGGTTTATTCTTCAAATTAATACATCCACCCTGAGCCCCCCCCCCCCCCTTAAACCAGCATCTGATCAGATTTGATAAAAAGCCCCTAAAAAGTCCAGTCGTCGGTTCGCTGCAGTGGCAAAAGCTTCAAGCTGTGAGTTTGTTGCGTTAAAAAAATAAAAATAAAAAAGGGAAAAAAAGCAAAGTTAATCCGTTCACACACAGAGAAAAGTCGAATTAAAGCCGACAAACTGATCCGGGTCAGTTTTTTTATTTCACTGCACGTGTGAGGAAGCCGCTCTGAAAACGAGACGCAGCAGTGAAGTCTGAGGAGTCCGACGGTCAGTGAACGTCTCAGCCGCGGAGTCTAAAGCAAGTCTGAGTCCCGGCGGTCGTCCCCATGGCGACCAGCTCGTTGCGCAGACGGGAGGTGTGTACAGCAGTCGTGGTCGCGTCGGTCCAGGCTCCTCCCCCTCCGGGACCACGGACGCTCCGGCGGTTCGAGCTGCCGCGGCGCCGAACTCCTGAAACGACACACGGTGACGTCACAGATCCGATCGAACCTGCTCGTCCACTCAGGTAGAGTCCAGGTGGTGCTCAGGCTCCTCCCCCTTCACTGCTGTTTCTGTTACTTTTACTTCCTGATTTTTATACGTTGTTTTTTAATTATGTTTTTTTATTTATTGTGAAGCTCTCTGGTCAACTTTGATGTTTTTAAACGAGCTGTATAAATAAATTTGACCTGATACGAAATTAGTCATTTTTTAACGTGAAATTGTGAATTTTGTAAAGTTGTAAATATGTCAAAAAGTTGATTTTTGCAAAAGTCAATATTTGACAATAAAAAGTTGCAAATTTAATATAAAAAGTCAAGATTTTTACAACAAAAAGTTTTAAAATGTCACAATTAGGGCTGAACGATTAATTGCATTTGCGATAATCTCGCGATATCATAAAACGAGATTTTCTAACCGCAAAGGCCGCGATATTACTGTCACGTGATCTGGCGACGTCACGTGACTTGCGAGTGAGCCCAGCCGAGCTGAGCAGAGCAAGCAGTGTTGTCAACTTAGCGACTTTCCAGTCCCCTCTAGCGACTTAATTTGTAGAAAGCGACTAGCGACAAATCTAGCGACATTTTCTGGTGATTTAGAGACTCAAGCGCACTCAAACCGCTAGGTTTAGGCCGCCTCGCGAACCGCGCTTCTCTCTCTCTGTCGGGCACAGTGCACAGCCACAAACACCCCGCCCGCCGCGCGAGACAACTCGAGCTCCCCCCCCCCCCTTTTCCTTGCAAAAAATCTGTGAGCTCCTGAGATCTATACAGAAGAATCTTTCTGGCTAACAGTGCCATACTCATTTTGCACTTCAGTATGTTGTGTGCTGCTGTTACTGAGTAAATATAATATTTCTATTAGTGTTCAAAAAGTTTTTTTTTTTTTGAAAATGTCCAATTGGTTAGAGCAGATATTTGTTCTTTATTTTCCTGTGTGATGTTACTGACTGGAGATCAGTAAGTTTTTTTTTTCTATATCTGTATATTTTATTTATTTATTTATACACTGTCCTGTCAATCTCAGACAGTGTTTAAGAAGTGCAGTCTACATGTTTACATAAATGTTACACATGTTTCATGAAACGTGAAAAGTTAGATGTTGAAGAGGTAAAGCCACAGATTTGTTTGCTTTATTGTTGCAATCTGCACTTTAAATAAATCTGATATTGTTTATTATGACAGTGTTTGAAAAATACATGAGAAGATGACCTTAAAAATAATCGCATATTAAATCGCAATCGCAATTTTGAGGAAAAAAATCGCAATTAGATTATTTTCCAAAATCGTTCAGCCCTAGTCACAATTTTGTAAATAAAAAAAGTACATTATTATTTTAAACAATATCAGAATCACGTTTTGTCAAAAAGTGATGATATTTTATGACAAAAATTATTTTGTGACAAAGTTGTGATAGTTTGAAACTGTGATGTCTTTCTTTCTTTTTTTTTATTTTTATTTTAAAATTTTTCATTGTGATTTTAGTAGAAAGTTTTCGTTTTATGTCCTAAAGTTGAAATTTTGTAAAAGTCAATATTTTACATCAAATAGTTTTAATATTTAGTTAAAAAGTTGCAAATCTGCAAAATCATTATTAAATTATCATCATTATTATTATTATTATTATTATTATTATTATTATTATTATTTATGGTTTTATAGGACATGAAATTGCAGTTGTACAAAATTCACAGTTTGAAACAAAAGTATAATTTTATATCAAAAAGTCCTGATGTGTTGATTGTTTAGTTGTAAAATTAAATTACTGTAATTAAGACAAATAGCTAAATTATATCATAAACACTGACTTCAGCACCTCCTCTAAAAGTGTCTGTTTACATTTATATTTATTCATGTAGATTTATGTTTATTTATACAGATGAAAATAGATTCATAAATATGCATCTGATACCAACAACAACAGCTGAGATCCTGCAGAACCTCCCAGACCTTCGACAGGAGGAGGAGGAGTTCAGGTGGAGGAGAAGGAGGAGGAGTTCAGGTGGAGGAAGGAGGAGGAGGAGTTCAGGTGGAGGAGGAGGAGTTCAGGTGGAGGAAGAAGACGAGTTCAGGTGGAGGAAGAAGAGGAGGAGTTCAGGTGGAAAAGAGGGAGGAGTTCAGGTGGAAAAGAGGGAGGAGTTCAGGTGGAGGAAGGAGAGGAGTTTAGGCGCTCAGCCCCCCCCCCCCCCCCCCACCGTCCTGCATCTCCTGTAGTAGGTCCATCACTGCTTCTTCCCAGGTTTCATGAACGCACCTTCACTCGTGTCTGCTGACGTTTCTACTAACAATCGTGCTAACAGCTGTGCTAATATCTGCTAACTTCTCTACCTGATCCACCTGTCACCAGGTAAATGTTCATCCGTTAACGTCAGAGCTCCCTCTCAGACTGAAACCGGATGTTTAAAATAAAACACTTGAACCTGATAAATTAAAACGTGTTCAAACTGTCAGACCAGGTGTTTTATGTCGGACACAGAAAACGTTTAATAGAAACTTCTCAGGTTTATTCTTCAAATTAATACATCCACCCTGAGCCCCCCCCCCCCCTTAAACCAGCATCTGATCAGATTTGATTAAAAAAAAGCCCCTAAAAAAGTCCAGTCGTCGGTTCGCTGCAGTGGCAAAAGCTTCAAGCTGTGAGTTTGTTGCGTTAAAAAAATAAAAAATAAAAAATGGAAAAAAAAGCTAAGTTAATCCGTTCACACACAGAGAAAAGTCGAATTAAAGCCGACAAACTGATCCGGGTCAGTTTTGGTTTCACTGCACGTGTGAGGAAGCCGCTCTGAAAACGAGACGCAGCAGTGAAGTCTGAGGAGTCCGACGGTCAGTGAACGTCTCAGCCGCGGAGTCTAAAGCAAGTCTGAGTCCCGGCGGTCGTCCCCATGGCGACCAGCTCGTTGCGCAGACGGGAGGTGTGTACAGCAGTCGTGGTGGCGTCGGTCCAGGCTCCTCCCCCTCCGGGACCACGGACGCTCCGGCGGTTCGAGCTGCCGCGGCGCCGAACTCCTGAAACGACACACGGTGACGTCACAGATCCGATCGAACCTGCTCGTCCACTCAGGTAGAGTCCAGGTGGTGCTCAGGCTCCTCCCCCTTCACTGCTGTTTCTGTTACCTTTACTTCCTGATTTTTATACGTTGTTTTTTAATTATGTTTTTTTCATTTATTGTGAAGCTCTCTGGTCGACTTTGATGTTTTTAAACGAGCTGTATAAATAAATTTGACCTGATACGAAATTAGTCATTTTTTAACGTGAAATTGTGAATTTTGTAAAGTTGTAAATATGTCAAAAAGTTGATTTTTGCAAAAGTCAATATTTGACAATAAAAAGTTGCAAATTTAATATAAAAAGTCAAGATTTTTACAACAAAAAGTTTTAAAATGTCACAATTTTGTAAATAAAAAAAGTACATTATTATTTTAAACAATATCAGAATCACGTTTTGTCAAAAAGTGATGAGATTTTATGACAAAAATTATTTTGTGACAAAGTTGTGATAGTTTGAAACTCTGATTTCTTTCTTTCTTTTTTTTTTTTTTTTATTTTTCATTGTGATTTTAGTAGAAAGTTTTCGTTTTAAGTCCTAAAGTTGAAATTTTGTAAAAGTCAATATTTTACATCAAATAGTTTTAATATTTAGTTAAAAAGTTGCAAATCTGCAAAATCATTATTAAATTATCATTATAATAATAATAATAATAATAATATATTATTATTATTATTATTATTATTATTATTATTATTATTAATGGTTTTTTATAGGACATGAAATTGCAGTTGTACAAAATTCAGTTTGAAACAAAAGTATAATTTTATATCAAAAAGTCCTGATGTGTTGATTGTTTAGTTGTAAAATTAAATGACTGTAATTAAGACAAATAGCTAAATTATATCATAAACACTGACTTCAGCACCTCCTCTAAAAGTTTACATTTATATTTATTCATGTAGATTTATGTTTATTTATACAGATGAAAATAGATTCATAAATATGCATCTGATACCAACAACAGCTGAGATCCTGCAGGTGGAGGAGGGGGAGGAGTTCAGGTGGAGGAGGGGGAGGAAGAGTTCAGGTGGAGGAGGAGGAGTTTAGGTGGAGGAGGAGGAGTTCAGGTGGAGGAGGAGGAGTTCAGGTGGAGGAGGAAGAGGAGGAGTTTAGGTGGAGGAGGGGGAGGAGTTCAGGTGGAGGAGGAGGAGTTCAGGTGGAGGAAGAGGAGGAGTTTAGGTGGAGGAAGAGGAGGAGGAGTTCAGGTGGAGGAGGAGGAGGAGTTCAGGTGGAGGAAGAGGAGGAGTTTAGGTGGAGGAGGGGGAGGAGTTCAGGTGGAGGAGGAGGAGTTCAGGTGGAGGAAGAGGACGAGTTCAGGTGGAGGAGGAGGAGTTTAGGTGGAGGAGAAGGAGGAGGAGTTCAGGTGGAGGAGGAGGAGTTCGGGTGGTGAAGGGGAGGAGTTCAGGTGGAGGAGGAGGAGTTTAGGTGGAGTAGAAGGAGGAGCTCAGGTGGAGGAGGAGGAATAGTTTAGGTGGAGGAGAGGGAGAAAGAGTTCAGGTGGAGGAGGAGGAGTTTGGGTGGAGGAGAAGGAGGAGGAGTTCAGGTGGAGGAGTTCAGGTGGTGAAGGGGAGGAGTTCAGGTGGAGGAGGAGGAGTTTAGGTGGAGTAGAAGGAGGAGTTCAGGTGGAGGAGGAAGAGTTTTGGTGGAGGAGAAGGAGGAGTTCAGGTGGAGGAGGAGGAGCTTGAACAGAGCCAGGTGGGTGGAGGTTTCTTCTAGAACGCTCTGCTCTGTCGTGTCATGTTTAACATCAGTTTTAATGTGATCAGGTTCATATTAGTCTGTTGATGTTTCTGCCTTCGTTGGTTTGTTGCATCTTTAATTACAAATTAATTAAACATCTGCAAACTCAAACTGAATATGAAGGAGAAGAAGATCAGCAGAGTTTCTGCTTTTTCCTCCAGATTCATCGCTGATTACTGCGCTGTCAAACTGTTTAACCACCAACACAATCAGGGCTGGAAAACATCTGGAGAGCAAACATCTGGAGATCTAATATCTGGATATCTAACATCTGGAGAGCAAACATCTGGATATCTAATATCTGGATATCTAACATCTGGAGAGCAAACATCTGGAGATCTAACATCTGGAGAACAAACATCTGGAGATCTAACATCTGGAGAGTCTAACATCTGGAGAGCAAACATCTGGAGAGTCTAACATCTGGAGAGTCTAACATCTGGAGAGCAAACATCTGGAGAGTCTAACATCTGGAGAGCAAACATCTGGAGATCTAACATCTGGAGAGCAAACATCTGGAGAACAAACATCTGTAGAGTCTAACATCTGGAGAACAAACATCTGTAGAGTCTAACATCTGGAGATCAAACATCTGGAGATCAAACATCTGGAGAGTCTAACATCTGGAGATCATACATCTGGAGCGCAAACATCTGGAGATCTAACATCTGCAGATCTAACATCTGCAGATCTAACAACTGGAGATCTAAAATCTGGAGATCTAACATCTGGAGAGTCTAACATCTGGAGATGAAACATCTGGAGATCAAACATCTGGAGAACAAACATCTGGAGATCAAACATCTGGAGATCTAACATCTGGAGAACAAACATCTGGAGAGCAAACATCTGGAGAGCAAACATCTGGAGAGTCCAACATCTGGAGAGTCTAATAACGAATGTTTGGACGTCCTAAATGGCTGAGAAGGTTCGTCTCTGAGAGGCCTCCAGGTGAGTCTGGTCTCCATCATGTCATCAGTGTCGTTGGCGTCTGTCGCCAGCAGGTGGAGCTCTGCTGCTTCTCCAGGAACCAGCAGCAGCTGGACTCACCTTTAGGTCGTTTAGAAACGGGTTTGATTCGGTTCAGGCTTGAGTCTAATCGCTGCTCAACCGTTGTTGGACGTTAAAGGGGGAGGAGCTTGATCACCTCCTGGAGTCTACCTGTGCATTTGTTTTTTC
Source organism: Hirundichthys speculiger (assembly GCA_018398805.1). Lineage (NCBI taxonomy): Eukaryota > Metazoa > Chordata > Actinopteri > Beloniformes > Exocoetidae > Hirundichthys > Hirundichthys speculiger. The sequence goes on along the minus strand of JAGFBZ010002295.1, from coordinate 260,305 downwards.
TCCTGTGAACAATGACCCTGTGTAACTCCTCTGCAGCGGTGCGTTCAGGTGCACTGGGTTATCTGAGCGTTTTGCTGGCTGATGGATGGTCAGTGTCGGTACTCACAGGTGATCAGGTGCAGAGCGCTGCAGACCAGCAGCATCAGTGCAGGAACTCCAGCCAGGCTGGCGGCGGCGGCGGCGCCGGTGGGGGAGGAGAAAGACGAGCCCGCCTTCTGTGTTGTGTGGGAGGCTTCGGATTCGGCGCTTTTACACTTCTGACTGTAAACACAAACAGAAACACGATGAGAACCGCCGGAGCCCGGTTCAGGAGGTCGCACCTGCCGGAGGTGGACTCACAGCTGTTTCTGCAGGTACTGCTGGCTGGACTCGCAGGCCTTGGTCTGACTCTGGGCCGCCAACATCTGGCTCTCAGCCGCCGTCCTCAGGCTGATGCAGGTGTTGGTCTGGTGGGCGGCCTGGGTCAGGTTCTGGAGCAGCGTTTCGATGTGGTCTGAGGACAAACCGGCGACAGTTTCAGCTAACAACACAAGACTTTTTATTTTTTAACGGCTCAGAAGTCAAGACAGCGCAAAGTAAGAAAAAGTGTTGGCAGCCATGTATCGGTTATGCAGGCGGCCAATCAAAAGGTGACCAGGTCACCTGACCTGGTACAGAAATACTAAAAAAAAAAAAACTCTGGTGTGTGTTTGAAATCTAATTTAGCTACAAACCAAACTGTTTTGGACCAGACTCTAAATATGTTTATTTCTCCTGTAAACGTCAGACATAAAAGGTAAAACCATGTTTTGGTCAAAGGAGACTGACTCACTAATGGAGCCAAACCCTAGTGGTCAGTAGAGGAACCGCAGCCTCTAGTGGTCAGTAGAGGAACTGCAGCCTCTAGTGGTCAGTAGAGGAACTGCAGCCTCTAGTGGTCAGTAGAGGAACCGCAGCCTCTAGTGGTCAGTAGAGGAACCGCAGCCTCTAGCGGTCGGTAGAGGAACTGCAGTCTCTAGTGGTCGGTAGAGGAACCGCAGCCTCTAGTGGTCGGTAGAGGAACTGCAGCCTCTAGTGGTCGGTAGAGGAACCGCAGCCTCTAGTGGTCGGTAGAGGAACCGCAGCCTCTAGTGGTCAGTAGAGGAACCGCAGCCTCTAGCGGTCGGTAGAGGAACTGCAGCCTCTAGTGGTCGGTAGAGGAACCGCAGCCTCTAGTGGTCGGTAGAGGAACTGCAGCCTCTAGTGGTCGGTAGAGGAAACTGCAGCCTCTAGTGGTCGGTAGAGGAACTGCAGCCTCTAGCGGTCGGTATAGGAACTGCAGCCTCTAGCGGTCAGTAGAGGAAACGCAGTCTCTAGTGGACGGTAGAGGAACCGCAGCCTCTAGCGGTTGGTAGAGGAACCGCAGCCTCTAGTGGTCGGTGGAGGAACCGCAGCCTCTAGCGGTCGGTGGAGGGTCCGCAGCCTCTAGTGGACGGTAGAGGAACTGCAGCCTCTAGTGGTCGGTATAGGAACTGCAGCCTCTAGCGGTCGGTAGAGGAAACGCAGTCTCTAGTGGACGGTAGCGGAACCGCAGCCTCTAGCGGTTGGTAGAGGAACCGCAGCCTCTAGTGGTCGGTAGAGGAACCGCAGCCTCTAGTGGTCGGTGGAGGAACCGCAGCCTCTAGTGGTCGGTAGAGGAACCGCAGCCTCTAGTGGTCGGTAGAGGAACCGCAGCCTCTAGTGGTCGGTAGAGGAACCGCAGCCTCTAGCGGTCGGTAGAGGAACTGCAGCCTCTAGTGGTCGGTAGAGGAACCGCAGCCTCTAGCGGTCGGTAGAGGAACCGCAGCCTCTAGCGGTCGGTAGAGGAACCGCAGCCTCTAGCGGTCGGTAGAGGAACTGCAGCCTCTAGTGGTCGGTAGAGGAACTGCAGCCTCTAGCGGTCGGTAGAGGAACCGCAGCCTCTAGTTAAAAAGTTGTGAAGTCTTGTCAAAGTTTAAAGTTTACTGTGAAAAAGGATTGATGTTGAGAAAGATTTTATTTTTGAAAAATTGCCTTTTACAACAAAGTTGCAATATTTTTTATTTTATTCCAAATACTGTGATTTTAGGCCATGAAGTCGTAATTTTATGTCAGAAACTTACAATTTAGTCAAAGCTGACATTTCTGTGAAAAAAATTGAGATATTAAGTTAAAAAGTTGCAGGTTTTTTTTCCTTAATTTGTAATTTTGCAACAATGTAAGTTGCTGTTATATGAAATTTGGATTTTTGCAACATAAAATCATAGTTTTATGACCAAAAGATTTATGTGTTGCAATATCTGAGATTTTAAATCAAAAATTCACTTCTACCAGCAAAAAGTTGCAAAACTGATAAAATTTTAGAGCAAAAATTCCTTATTTTCAGACAGAAAGTTGTAATTCTGTGTAAAAAAAAAAAAAAAAAAAAAGTATTTTTTTTTAAATTTGAGATGTTTTTTTTTTTCTTCCCAAAAACTTGCAAATACACAAAATTCACAGTTTTACTAAATAAAGTCGTAATTTTATGACAAAAACTTTGATTTTGTAAATCTCCTGATTATTTGGCAAAATGTCTCAATTATACATCAAAACCTTCGATTTAATGACAAAAAGTCATGATTTTACAAAATTCACAATTTTTATCAACAAATGTTTGTTTCTCATGAAACTGTTAAACATCATAACTTTATTTATAAAGCTGCTACAGTTGGTTTTAGAGATAAACAGATAAACTATCAGCCTGAATATAGAACCACTGATTATAAAACTAACACTATTATTCAAATATCATTTTGGGAAAATAAAAATATGTTGAAGACAATGAAGTTATTCATAAAACAACTTTTATTGTACAATTACTATTTAAAAACTCCCCCAGAGATACATTCAGTTGTATTGTTAAACATTTTACTGATTTAATCTTTACATCAGCTCCATCTAGTGGAGCAGATGAGGAACTACAGTAGAAAAATCTGGACCTCCATTAAGGGACGAGGCCCGTTTATGAGAATATGATTTCTAGAATAAAATATCGTCCGGGTCAATATGGTACTTAAAACTAGCCATACTAGAACTAAATTAAATTAAATTAAATTAAATAAAAGAAACCGGAAAAAAAAAAAAGAAGGAAAGAGAGAAGGAAGAAGAAGAAGAGAAGAGAAGGAAGGACGAAGGGGAAGAGAATGAGAAAGGACTAAGCTCCCTGGAGCCTCCCTCCTTTCCTAGAATCTCCCTCCCTCCTCCTCTCTCTCCTCCTTTATCCTCCTCCTTTCCTCCTCTCCTCTCCTCTTCCTCCTCTCCTCTCCTTCCTCCAAACCCGTCTCAGTTTTCAGATCAGCTTCATCTCATTAGAGACAGAAGGTTCTGGAACCAGAGTTGCTGTTTTTCTCCACATTGTCTTGTTTGTGAGCCAGTCCTGGATCAGGTTCTGGATCAGGTCATTGACCGGGTTCTGGATCGGGTTCTAGATCAGGTTCTATATCGGGTCCTGGATCAGTTCATTGACCGGGTTCTGGATCGGGTTCTAGATCAGTTTCTGGATCGGGTCCTGGATCAGTTCATTGACCGGGTTCTGGATCGGGTCGTGGATCAGGTCATTGACCGGGTCCTGGATCGGGTCCTTGATCAGGTTCTGGATCACATTCTGGATGGGGTTCTGGATCGGGTCGTGGATCAGGTCATTGACTGGGTCCTGGATCGAGTTCTAGATCAGGTTCTGGATCAGGTCTTGGATCAGGTCATTGACTGGATCCTGGATCGAGTTCTAGATCAGGTTCTGGATCAGGTCTTGGATCAGGTCATTGACTGGATCCTGGATCGGGTTCTAGATCAGGTTCTGGATCGGGTCCTGGATCAGGTCATTGACCGGGTTATGGATCAGGTCCTGGATCAGGACCGGTCACGGGCCGGTCCTCTGGATTGGGTCCTGGATCAGTTCCTGGATCAGGTTCTGTATCGGGTCCTGGAGCAGGTCATCAACTGGATCCTGGATCGAGTTCTAGATCAGGTTCTATATCAGGTCCTGGATCAGGTCATTGACCGGGTTCTGGATCACATTCTGGATGGGGTCTTGGATCAGGTCATTGACTGGATCCTGGATCGGGTTCTAGATCAGGTTCTGGATCAGGTCCTGGATCAGGACCGGTCACGGGCCGGTCCTCTGGATTGGGTCCTGGATCAGTTTCTGGATCAGGTCCTGGATCGGGTCCAGACCCGTCGAGGTCAGTCCTGATCTAGAATCTGTGAGGTCACCTCACCTGTGTCCCAGTAGCTGTTTGTGTGTAACAAAGTCAAACTTTCCAGAGTTTGGAGGTCCAACCCTCCGGGGGGGGGGGGTTGACCCGGTTCTTCCAGTCCGGCCCGTTCAACACAATGCTCCGCTCATATCTCCATCATACAGGAACTCGCGGTTTCCCTCCGAGCGCTCGCAGCAGGAAGTCACCTCCATTAACATCTGACTGCACTTCCCATCATGCCGCAGTTCTGGAGGCTCTGAGTCCAGGAACGTCACCTTCTGGTTTCATTGTCAAGGAACAAACGTCTCTTTTCCTCCGGAGACGCTGAGTTACAGGACACTTCAGTTTGATGTTTAATCAAACTTTTATTTGGTTTTACTACCTGCAGTAACAGTTGCTTCAGAAACTCTGATTCCTGCAACCACAGTTTGAAAATTCATTTCCTGTTTTTGTAAGAAACTGAAATTTTTTTGTAAAACTGAAATTTTTGAAAATCACAACTGTTTGTTTTGGGGTTTTTGTCAGAAAACCGTAACATTTGACCATAAAATCTCCAAAATCTCCCCTTTTTTTTTTTTCCAGACAGGAAACTGGGACGGTAACGGACACAGCAGAGTCACAGGCTGGGGATCGAACCAGCGACCTGCAGGGCTTCAGACCTGCTGGGAGACTGGGACGGTAACGGACACAGCAGAGTCACAGGCTGGGGATCGAACCAGCGACCTGCAGGGCTGCAGACCTGCTGGGAGCCACCAGGTCATCTGAGGTGACGCTTTATGACGTTTTCACACAAAATTACAACTCTGTCATAAAACTGTGAATTTCATATAAACGCAACTTTGACCTGTGAAATCAAGAATTTTTGCTGTTTTGTAAATTTTAATTTAATATTGGAGTGTTTAGAGCGGCGTCTTTATGTTCTAAAAGAACAATTTTTTCTGTAAAATAGTGAATTTCACAACCTCGTTCTAAAAAGCAAATTTTTGACATAAAATCGCAAATTTTTGACATAAAATCGCAAATTTTTCCATAAAATCACAAATTTCACAACTTCTGTGTAAAAAAATAAAAAATCTCAGTTTTCACGAAATACAGACTTTCTGTTGAGAAAAAGACAAAATTTACAAACTGCGACTTTTTAATTGTTAAAATCAGGAAATTTGTAAATTATATAAAAAAATCTACTTTTTGTTGAAAAATTGTTTGACATAAATTTACAACTTTTTTGTCAGAAAATTTAGAAAACTGTGAATTTTGTGTGTTTGCACCTTTATTCTATTAATATATAAATCAGAAACTTTCTGTAAAATTGGGAATTTCAGAACCTCGTTCTAAAAAGCAAATTTTTGACATAAAATCTCAAATTTTTCCGTAAAAATCACAAATTTCACAAATTCTGCGTAAAAAATGAAAAATCCCAGTTTTCACGAAATCCAGACTTTCTGTTGAGAAAAACACAAGATTTACAAACTGCGACTTTTTAATTGTTAAAATCAGGAAATTTGTCAGTTATATAAAAATCAACTTTTTGTTGAAAAATTGTTTGACTTAAATTTACAACTTTTTTGTCAGAAAATTTTAGAAAACTGTGAATTTTGTGTGATTGCACCTTTATTTTTTTATTATTTAATTTATTTATATTGATTTTATAAAATCAGAAACTTGCTGTAAAATTGGGAATTTCAGAAAAATCTCAACTTTTTGTTGTAAAAAAGAAAAAAATCAAATTTTTGCTGCGAAATCTAAAATTGTGCAAAAATTGCAACTTTTTGAAAAAAATCCCGACTTCTGCACCATCTGCACCTCCTGACATCAGACGCTGGTTTTCACGGTGAAACAGCTGCTCAGGTCGTCCTGCAGGTCGGAGGTCAAAGGGGGAGGAGCCTGAGCAGCTCCTGGGCTCCACCTGTGCAGGTGTCAGTCCTGTTGTCATCTTTGGGCCGAGTATTTAGAACAGAACCGGCCGACTTCACGTCCCGTCTGGACGCACCTGTGGCTGAATTTACTCCACCAGCTTTAAACTGGGCAGAAACCAGTAACGGTGAAGAAACCAGGGGAAACGTCCACCTTCCTGAGGGAACGTTTTTACCGAAACAGGAAGTAAATCTCACATGTGCAACAAAGTTAAAGCAAATAAAACAATTGCAGCACTTCCTGCGTTTGGATGTTTTCAGCCAAATATTTTCCAGCTGAAGAAAGAAAGAAAGAAAAGAATGTTTCCTGCTCTCTCCCACGCTTTCATTTCTTTTTTTCTTTTTTTTTCTTTTCGTACGAGCGCCGATCACCCTGATCGATATATTGATTCCTGACATCTGGTTTGTTGCCCTGCAGCTGCCGACGTGTGACAACCAGCTGCTTCTCAGAGTTTGCAGCATGTGACACGGCGGTGCGACGGCGCTCCCTTAGAGCGGGGGGGGGGGGGGGGGGGGGGGGTGGAGGGGGGACCCCCCCACATTCCTCCGTCCTGACAGAGTCCTACCAGCTGACCTGAGAACAGCTCCCAGACCCGTTCAGGCTGCTTCTGCGCTGCTTCTGGCCCTGATGACTCAGTCACTGGGGGGTGTTAAGTGGGGCGGAGGAGGTCAGAGGTCACGGGCCGGTCCTCTGATGGGAGGCCCAGGTGAGGCCTCGAGGATGGAGGTGGTGTGAAGTCAGACGGCCTCGCTGAACCCGACTCACGTTTGAGCCTGTTTGACGGGTTTCCAGGCGTAGTTTCCAGGGTGTTTTCATCTGGCCACCATCACTGGGGGTTGAGGGTTAGAGTTAGGGTTAGGGGTTTAGGGTTAGGGGTTGAGGGTTAGAGTTAGGGTTAGGGGTTTAGGGTTAGGGGTTGAGGGTTAGAGTTAGGGTTTTTTTTTTAAATTAAACTAGGATGCACTAGCCTACTGTACCAAAGGGAGGAGAATGGGTTGTGGGAGCACAGTCATTTCCAATGCAGATAACCAGGACTCAATTCCCAAGTAAGACCCAAGGGACGGACAGAGGAAAAGCTATATAGAAAGAAAAAATTATTATTATTATTTTTATTTTTTTTATCACAACATTAAACATCTATCTATCTATCTATCGATCTATCTAGATCGATAGATAGATAGATAGATAGAGATACGTTTTTCTTTATTGATCTAATTTGTTTAATGTTGTGATAAAAAAAATAATAATAATAATAAACAAAAAAAAATTTTGTAAATAAAGTAAGTAAAAAAAACAATAAAAATAAATAAATAAATGAAAATTAAAAAAAATTAAATAAAATATGATAAAATAAAATAAGGGGGATTTTTGTTTTACTTTTTCAATTGAATAGAGGGGACGGAGGAGGTGCAGCCAAGGGATTAGTATAAAAACGATAAGAAAAATTTCAAAGTGCTAAAACAGTAAGTGCTGTATTAAAAAGTCAAACATTAGTAAGAACACACAAATATATAAAAAAAAGGATTGGCTGGGTTTCCTCCGCTGAATATTTTCTAAGGGAAAAAAAAAATAAAATAAATATATATATATATATATATATATATACAGTCATGTAAAAAATGATTAGACCACCCTTGTTTTCTTCAGTTTCTTGTTCATTTTAATGCCTGGTACAACTAAAGGTACATTTGTTTGGACAAACATAACGATAACCACAAAGATTGTTCATAAGAGTTTTATTTAAGAGCTGATATCTTACCATTTTCCATGGTTTTCTTGATTATAACCTAAATCACTTCAGTTTTTACATCAATAGCTATGGCGTTGTTGTACTGCCAAAAACACTGCTTTTATGCATTCAGTGTTTTCTTTCTGTCTGTTTTAGTCACATGATGACGTTTAGTGGTACCAGGTATTAAAATGAACAAGAAAGTGAAGAAAAAATGGTGGTCTAATTATTTTTTCCATGACTGTATATATATATATATATATATTTAGTGAATAAAATTGGGTGGGTTGAAAGGGGTGTTTTCCCAGGGGCGTGGGGGAAAAAGGAGAAAGGCAGCCATGGTTAGTAAACAATATAAAAAATATATAAAGATAAGTGCTATGTACAGGTTAAGTGCTTGAAAATAAGTGCTTAAAAAAACAAGTAAAAATTAATAGGAAAACACACAAAAATACTAAAAATAGGGTTGGGTCAGGAACCTCAGCAGGACCCTTAGAAACCTCCAGGCTGCTGCTGAGGTGTTTCTGCAGGTAACTCTCAGTCCTCCAGATGTTCACCTCTGGCGTCCAGTCTGCTCTCTGTCATTGTCACTTACGTTTTCTTTTGGTTTACAGGCGATAAAAGTGGATATTTTACCAACGTTTCTTCTTCTTATCGTGTATTTAAATGACAGATCTTATAATCTGTGTGAAGTCCTCCTCTCCTCATCCTGTTTTAGACATTTCTTTCCGTCTTTAAAAGCGTACATTTCCCTGGTAACGACTGCACAACCAGACGCATCTGAAAGCGTTCAGCTCAGAGCTCCGTCTGTTTGTGCTCAGAGGCTGTTTTCTATTTGCGTTTTCATTCGTACGAGCGATTAAAAGAAAAACCCGACAGACTCGGCGCTCTCCGGCCGACCGTTTGTTTACGCTGAGTCACGGGTCGCCATGGCAACGGGAGGGAGGGAGGGCAGCTAAGAATAACGCCGGCGGGCTCCCTGAGAAAGTCTCCTTTCATGGCAGTGACGGCGTTTTTTCCCACAGCGTTTAGCTAGTTTTTCACAGCGGCGTTACCTTCCTTCAGGACCAGAAGAGCCGTCAGGTTGAACTCCCTCTGCTGCAGCTGCTCCACCTGCTCCTGCAGCGCGCTGATGTTCCCGCTCAGGACCACCTGCAGACCCAGACAAGCAAAACTCAGTCACGCCGTCTTTGTCCATCGCTGCGAGAGCAAGCGTGTTAACAACAACGCCTGGAGGGAGTGATATAAGCAGCGGTGTTGGAGAAACATCAGTCTGGAAGGACTTTAAAACAGATTTTTACCAACTGAAATCATTCAAGACAGTCGTCAGGGCCCGATCTTACGCCAGATCTGCTAAAGCCGCTATTAAGGGATAGCGGGTAGCGGGAGGGGCGTTCCCCCGCAAAGAACGCAATCTTCCACCTGCGCTACCCGCTTCATTATGCATAGGAGAGGTTAGGGCGTTCCACCTGTTAAACCAATCAGTGCGTCAGCAGCCATTGCCTTTAAGAGTAGGTTGCGCTAACCGCTAACCGCTATGGAGCGTTTTTATCCAGATCGTGGCAGCAGCTCATCTGGGACTCTGCTGTAGAGCTTCCTCCTCTTCCTCCTCCTCCTCTGCACTGATATATACATATAAATATTTTTAAACAGACAATTCCTATCGGCTACCTGAAAGTCCCAGATAGTCGGTGTCCTCCCAGTAAACACGCTCTGGTCGTCTGTGGTTTAACTGGCGATCAAGCCGTTTAAGACGATCTCCGCCATTTTCTCAGGGGTTCAACTGAGGCCAAATCACCCTTTTTATACAAGAATTAATTCAAGAGGTAGAGCCGTTTGGACGCGCCTGTGTACGCGCCGAGGCTAGCAGGCTAGCAGGTGGTCCGACCACCCGCTACCCGCTACCCTAAACCCGCGATTACAAGATACAGAGTTTGCAGAAAGGGCAAAAGACACACCCATTGCCACACCTACAAAGTGACTAAGGAAGTAGCGGGTAGTGGCTTTAGCGAGCGGAAGATTGCATTAGCGGTTAGCGGAGGCTCCTAAACCCACAATTTGCGGGTAGCGGCTAGAGGAACGGGTAAGAGGAAGTGTACGACCCGGATTGGACGTCCCAAGATCAGACCATGAAATGCTCGTGCTTTCGGTCTCTACCCGCCGTTGGTGATGCTCAGTGAGGGCGGGAAAAAAGATCTACAGGTATAGAGAGAGCCTCGACCTTCGGCTCAGCTCTTCCAACAGCAGACCACATCACTTTAACTGTCCCTTTACCGTGTAGAGGTCTGTATGACCAAATGATCCAAGCAGCTGGGCCCCATGTTGGGTTTCTCAAGACTAAAAATGAAGGAGTGCAGCATCCCTCGCCCTGGCCGGGGTTACTGGGTTACTGGGATACTGGCATGCTGGGATGGGAATGCTACGATTAGCTCATCTTTGGTCCTTTTGTAACGAAAATAGTCCTTTTGTAACGTGGAGCTGAAGTGAATAAAAACTGAAACCACAGTTCTTTTGGTTTCAGAAAAAAAGCTTATTGTGGCCTGAATGTCACTCGGAGCGAATCTAAACATCTCGTGTAGTTTCTGAGGACCTCAGCAGCACTGAGCCGGACCGGTCAGTCAGCTGGACTGGTGACTGGAAGCAGGACGGCTCCGTCGGTCCAACCGGTGCCAGAACAGCTTTTAGAAACATTCCTTTCACTGAGTACAGCAGTTATAGTTAGATCAGCAGCTCTTAAAGCAACAGTCCCTCCTGAGAGGCCTCGAGTAACCAAACATGCAGAGACTTCTCTGATAGCATGCTGATGCAGTACAGAGGTGCACGTCGCTATTACGTCAAATTATTATCGAGGGTGTGATAGTCTGACTCTTCATATGAAGGGCTTTTTAAAATAGAACAAAGACAGAGTAGAAAAGCTCCATTTTCAGACACTTGTGTTGGAAGATTCGCCTTATTGCCCAAAACTGACCCCATCTAACCCCGGCTCATCAAAGAAATAGGCAAACAGGTGAAACAAACAAGCCCAGCAACTGGATAGTTCATGTTACTGGATGGACCATGTCACTGGATGGACCGCGTAACTGGATGGACCGCGTCACTGGATGGACCGCGTCACTGGATGGACCGCGTCACTGGATGGACCACGTCACTGGTTGGACCACGTCACTGGTTGGACCACATCACTGGATGGACCACGTCACTGGTTGGACCACGTCACTGGATGGACCACGTCACTGGTTGGACCACATCACTGGATGGACCATTTCACTGGATGGACCACGTCACTCGTTGGACCACGTCACTGGATGGACCACGTCACTGGTTGGACCACATCTGTGGATTGACCACGTCACTCGTTGGACCACATCACTGGATGGACCACGTCACTCGTTGGACCACGTCACTAGATGGACCACGTTACTGGTTGGACCACGTCACTGGTTGGACCACGTCACTGGATGGACCAAGTCACTGGATGGACCATGTTACTGGATGGACCACGTCACTGGATGGACCATGTTACTGGATGGACCACGTCACTGGATGGACCACGTTACTGGATGGACCACGTCACTGGATGGACCATGTCACTGGATGGACCATGTCACTGGATGGACCACGTCACTGGTTGGACCATGTTACTGGATGGACCGCGTCACTGGATGGACCGCGTCACTGGATGGACCATGTAACTGGTTGGACCATGTCACTGGATGGACCATGTCACTGGATGGACCACGTCACTGGTTGGACCACGTTACTGGATAGACCATGTCACTGGATGGACCGCGTCACTGGTTGGACCACGTCACTGGATGGACCACGTCACTGGATGGACCATGTCACTGGATGGACAATGTCACTGGATGGACCACGTCACTCGTTGGACCACGTCACTGGATGGACCATGTAACTGGATGGACCACGTCACTGGACGGACCACGTCACTGGTTGGACCATGTCACTGGATGGACCACGTCACTCGTTGGACCACGTCACTGGTTGGACCATGTCATGGATGGACCACGTCACTGGATGGACCGTGTCACTGGATGGACACGTACTGGTTGGACCATGTAACTGGATGGACCACGTCACTGGTTGGACACTGGTCACGGTTGGGACGTGTCATGGATGGACCATGTCACTGGATGGACCATGGCCATGGTTGGACCACGTCACTCGTTGGACCACGTCACTGGATGGACCGTGTCACTGGATGGACCATGTCACTGGATGGACCATGTCACTGGATGGACCATGTCACTGGATGGACCACGTCACTGGATGGACCATGTCACTGGATGGACCATGTCACTGGATGGACCACGTCACTGGATGGGACCGTCACTGGATGGACCACGTCACTGGATGGACCACGTCACTGGATGGACATGTCACTGGATGGACCATGTCACTGGATGGACCATGTCCTGGACCACGTCACTGGTTGGACCACGTCACTGGATGGACCGTGTCACTGGATGGACAATGTCACTGGATGGACCACGTCACTCGTTGGACCACGTCACTCGTTGGACCACGTCACTGGATGGACCGTGTCACTGGATGGACCATGTCACTGGATGGACAATGTCACTGGATGGACCATGTCACTGGATGGACCACGTCACTGGATGGACCATGTCACTGGATGGACCACGTCACTGGATGGACCACGTCACTGGATGGACCGTGTCACTGGATGGACCATGTCACTGGATGGACCATGTCACTGGATGGACCACGTCACTGGATGGACAATGTCACTGGATGGACCACGTCACTGGATGGACCACGTCACTGGATGGACCACGTCACTGGATGGACCACGTCACTGGATGGACCATGTCACTGGATGGACCACGTCACTCGTTGGACCACGTCACTGGTTGGACCACGTCACTGGATGGACCACGTCACTGGATGGACCATGTCACTCGTTGGACCACGTCACTGGATGGACCGTGTCACTGGATGGACGACGTCTTTTGGTCACAGCTTTATGACAAATAGTTGTAATTTTTCTGAAACTTGGAAGTTTATTACAAAAATTTGTGATTTTATGAGTTTAAGTCATGATTTAATGTCATAAAGTTGTGATTCAACAAAAATCGATACTTTGTAACAAAAATCTGTAATATTGAGTTTAATTTTTTTAATTTTTTTGTGAAATCTGCAATTTTACAGCAAAAATTATACAAAATTCATAATTTTGACATAGTCATAGTTTTAAATCAGAAAGATGTGATTTTATGAAAGTCGATGTTTAACCACAAAAAGTTGCAATGTTAAGTTAAAAAGTCACGATTTTTGCAATATTCACGTATTTACTGCAAAATATTGTGATAATATAACAAAAGCTTCAGGTTTATCATAAATGTTGCAGTCTTGCAAAATTTAGTTTTACAACTGTTGCTTTGTTACAAAAAGTTGAGATTTTTAGAAAAATATTCTGTTTTATTTTACTTTATTTTATATTATATCATTATGTTTTATCATATTTTATTTTATATTATATTACATTATTTTGCATTATTTAGTTTATATTATTTTATATCAATTTATATTATTCTACATTATTTTACTTTTATTTTATATTATTTTGTACAATTATATTGTGACGTTTTACATTTTGTTTCATTTTATTTCATCGTATTTTCTATCATTTTATATTATATTTTACTAATTCATTTTATATAATTTTGTATTATATTATAGTATTTTACTTACTTTGCTTTTTTTTATTTTTTATTATTTTATATTATAATATTTTATATTATTTCACTTGTAATTTTTTTTTTTTAATCTGATTTTCTATGATGTTATATGGCTGCTCGGCAGGAAGTGAGGTCAGTGGCGTTTCCGTCTCAGTAACTGTTACTAACCACAGGTGTGGTTCTTCCTGTCAACACAGACGCTCTGAAGTTTCTGCTCCTGAACCTCAGCGAACAAAAAGATAAAACCGAAAGTTAACGGGTTGTTACGTGAGTTCTGTGGAGGTCAGCAGCTCATCAGAGGACGAAGCGCTCGCCGCTGTTTTTAACGTAAAGGACAAACACGTCCGCCACGAACTAAACCGGCTCCTTCTACATACCACACAGCGCCCGTAAATATCACACTCAGCCCCGACATTTCACATCCGAGAGCACAAAGAGCCGGACGGGCAGGACAGAGCGTTTAACAGCTGAAGGGGCGGAGTCACAGGTGGAACATGTTCCCAGCATGCCGCGGGCCAGATGGGCACATCCAGAGCTTTTATTTTGTAGGAATGCAGCTGTGTTGGCGGTGATGATGCTGATCTGAAGGGGTTTTAAATGACACTGCAGAGTTTTGGAGGAGGTTTTATCTGAACACAGGAAGTTAACAGGAAGGAGAAACGGTCTCTGCTCTTATTGGGACTTTCCTGATCTGGACGAGTGTCCTGTTTTCATCAGACGTTAGACAACGTTCACTCACCAGCGGTGACGTGTAACAGCACACTAAACGCCACTTCCTCTTCTTTTAATCCTTTATCAGTCGCTCACGTGGTCGTGTGCCTCCTGGGATGATTGGCAGCTGTTCTCGAGTGTTTTCCACTTAAAAATAATCTTCCAGTGCAGGATGTTGAACTCCAGGTCTTCAGGTCTTCAATCCAAATGTCAGCGGTAGTTTCAGGGGTGAGGAGCACCTTTGCGGCGGCTGTACAGGTGTCGTCTGCAGGATGTGATGAGTCAGAGTTCGGTCGGCAGCTCTGACGTCTGGTTTTTACGTCAAGAGTCTTGTTTTGAGCCACATCAGAAAAGTTCCTTCACAGTTTTAATAAACTGACGTGAACGCTGCAGCGTCACAGCTGCACCTGCACCGCGTCATCAGGGCCCAGGCTGCTACCTGATCAGGTTTCTGTTGGACCGACTGGGTGTTTGGACTCATTACAGAGACATCGTGTTTTTTTAATTTTAAGGATTTGGAAATCTAGCATTCAGAACAAAAGTTTCAACATTGAAGAACTCTGACTCATGTTTCGGTTACACAAACCAGGCAACGCTTCCATGGTGATCAGACCAACCGCTCACTTATATTATAAATTATAGCAACCAACCAGTGAGATGGCCATTTGATTGACAGCTGACCATTATCTATGCTCCTAGCATCATTCTGAGCTGTGAATAAAATCAGAGCATTAATTACAGATGCTATTCTGCTAGCAACTCTTGAAATTAAGAAGTTTGGACAGATTTGATCAGAATCTATGTAAAATAACTGCAGCCTCTAGTGGTCGGTAGAGGAACTGCAGCCTGTAGCGGTCGGTAGAGGAACCGCAGCCTCTAGTGGTCGGTAGAGGAACCGTAGCCTGTAGCGGTCGGTAGAGGAACCGCAGCCTCTAGCGGTTGGTAGAGGAACCGCAGCCTCTAGCGGTCGGTAGAGGAACCGCAGCCTCTAGCGGTCGGTAGAGGAACCGCAGCCTCTAGCGGTCGGTAGAGGAACCGCAGCCTCTAGTGGTCGGTAGAGGAACCGCAGCCTCTAGCGGTCGGTCGGTAGAGGAACCGCAGCCTCTAGCGGTCGGTAGAGGAACTGCAGCCTCTAGTGGTCGGTAGAGGAACTGCAGCCTCTAGTGGTCGGTAGAGGAACTGCAGCCTCTAGTGGTCGGTAGAGGAACTGCAGTCTCTAGTGGTCGGTAGAGGAACCGCAGCCTCTAGTGGTCGGTAGAGGAACTGCGGCCTCTAGTGGTCACTAGAGGAACCACAGCCTCTAGTAGTCGGTAGAGGAATTGCGGCCTCTAGAGGTCGGTAGTGGAACTGCGGCCTCTAGTGGTTGGTAGAGGAACTGCGGCCTCTAGCGGTCGGCGGAGGAACCGCAGCCTCTAGCGGTCGGTAGAGGAACTGCAGCCTCTAGCGGTCGGTAGGTAGAGGAACTGCAGCCTCTAGTGGTCGTAGAGGAAACTGCAGCCTAGTGGTCGTATAGAGGAACCGCAGCCTCTAGTGGTCGGTAGAGGAACTGCAGCCTCTAGCGGTCGGTAGAGGAACTGCAGCCTCTAGCGGTCGGTAGAGGAACTGCAGCCTCTAGCGGTCGGTAGAGGAACCGCAGCCTCTAGTGGTCGGTAGAGGAACCGCAGCCTCTAGTGGTCGGTAGAGGGAACCGCAGCCTCTAGCGGTCGGTCGGTAGAGGAACCGCAGCCTCTAGCGGTCGGTCGGTAGAGGAACCGCAGCCTCTAGCGGTCGGTAGAGGAACCGCAAGCCTCTAGCGTCGGTAGAGGAACCGCAGCCTCTAGCGGTCGGTAGAGGAACCGGTAGAGGAACTGCAGCCTCTAGCGGTCGGTAGAGGAACTGCAGCCTCTAGCGGTCGGTAGATGAACCGCAGCCTCTAGTGGTCGGTAGATGAACCGCAGCCTCTAGCGGTTGGTAGAGGAAACTGCAGTCTCTAGTGGTCTCTAGTGGTCGGTAGAGGAACTGCGGCCTCTAGTGGTCACTAGAGGAACCACAGCCTCTAGTGGTCGGTAGAGGAATTGCGGCCTCTAGAGGTCGGTAGTGGAACTGCGGCCTCTAGTGGTTGGTAGAGGAACTGCGGCCTCTAGCGGTCGGCGGAGGAACTGCAGCTTTTCTAATGCGTCGTTTCCTCCAGCTGGAATGTTTGCTGGTCTGAACCTGAACACAGTCGTCATGGTTGTGTTTACACCAAAACAACCCGATCATGACATGATGGCTGATCAGAAATATTCAACATTCGTTCTTCTGACCAGATTCTGTTTCTCTGAAGTCACCACAGGAACATCCGACAGGAAGAAAGAAGATCTGAAGATGATCAGGTCTTTATTAAGGGGGGCAGTGGGACCAGATCAGCAGAGGTCACCTGGAGGATCCTCATCTCAACATGCCCGTTGGCTTCCAGAAGGACAGGGACCGACACATTACCGGCAGAAAGGCCTTTCAGGGACAAGAAACGGGCTGAGCCAAAAACTTAAGGGTTTCTAAAAATACCGTCTTGTTTCTATGAACAAGAAGCAGCATTTGTTTACAATCTGCAGTAATAGAAGCAACAATGCCAGAAGATCTAAATCCTGAAATTTTTACTAGATGAGTCAGGAGATGGGAGGGGAGAAGTGAGAGTGAGGAAAAAGTAAGGAAGCGAGCAGGGGTGAAGGACAGAGGGGGGGAGGAGTGGAGGAGTGAGTCAGGACGAACCACAGGAGGGGAGGGGGGGGGGGGGGGGCATTCAAAGGCAAACATTCACTTTTTCCAACCAGCGACTCTTGAAAAAATATGAAGCTGGAAACTCTGGGAGCGGCTGAAAGGCTGCTGGGAGGGAAAATCTACTCAGAGTCTCCACACGGGAGGAAAGTCCAGGTCTCCCAGAATGGAAACAGGACTGGGAGGAGGTGGGGGGGGGGGGGGGGGGGGGGAGACAAGAGTCCTGCTCTGTTCCTGTCAGAGCTCTGAAACACTCCCAACCTCCTCAGCCTGACGCCGAAACCTAAGTCCTGGTTTATGAACGCAATAACACTTAGTGGTTGCAGTTATTTGTTTGGAAACCGTTGTTCTCAGGAGGTCGAGAGTCGCTGTGGTTGGTTCATTTTACTGTGTTGAAAAAGCATTTTGGAGGCAAACAATAGCATAAATCACCCTAGAGAGGCTGATTAGAAGAACTTTTACCACAAGTGCATGTGCATCATCTACCGACCGCTAGAGGCTGCGGTTCATCTACCGACCGCGAGAGGCTGCGGTTCATCTACCGACCGCTAGAGGCTGCGGTTCATCTACCGACCGCGAGAGGCTGCGGTTCATCTACCGACCGCTAGAGGCTGCGGTTCCTCTACCGACCACTAGAGGCTGCGGTTCATCTACCGACCACTAGAGGCTGCGGTTCATCTACCGACCGCTAGAGGCTGCGGTTCATCTACCGACCGCGAGAGGCTGCGGTTCATCTACCGACCGCTAGAGGCTGCGGTTCATCTACCGACCGCGAGAGGCTGCGGTTCATCTACCGACCGCTAGAGGCTGCGGTTCCTCTACCGACCACTAGAGGCTGCGGTTCATCTACCGACCGCTAGAGGCTGCAGTTCCTCTACCGACCGCTAGAGGCTGCAGTTCCTCTACGGTTCCTCTACCGACCGCTAGCGGCTGCGGTTCCTCTACCGACCGCTAGAGGCTGCGGTTCCTCTACCGACCGCTAGCGGCTGCGGTTCCTCTACCGACCGCTAGCAGCTGCGGTTCCACTACCAACCGCTAGCAGCTGCGGTTCCTCTACCGACCACTAGAGGCTGCGGTTCCTCTACCGACCACTAGAGGCTGCGGTTCATCTACCGACCGCTAGAGGCTGCGGTTCATCTACCGACCGCTAGAGGCTGCAGTTCCTCTACCGACCGCTAGAGGCTGCAGTTCCTCTACCGCTAGGCATCCTACCGACCGCTAGAGGCTGCGGTTCCTCTACCGACCGCTAGAGGGCTGCGGTTCCTCTACCGACCGCTAGAGCTGCGGTTCCTCTACGACCACAAGAGGCTGCAGTTCTCTACCTCTACGACCGCTAGAGGCTGCGGTTCCTCTACCGACCGCTAGCAGCTGCGGTTCCACTACCGACCGCTAGCAGCTGCGGTTCCTCTACCGACCACTAGAGGCTGCGGTTCTTCTACCGACCACTAGAGGCTGCAGTTCCTCTACCAACCACTAGAGGCTGCGGTTCTTCTACTGACCACTAGAGGCTGCGGTTCATCTACCGACCACTAGAGGCTGTATTTCCACTACCGACCACTAGAGGCTGTATTTCCACTACCGACCACTAGAGGCTGCGGTTCCTCTAACAACCACTAGAGGCTGCAGTTCCTCTACCGACCGCTAGCAGCTGCGGTTCCTCTACCGACCACTAGAGGCTGCAGTTCTTCTACTGACCACTAGGGTCTCGCTCCAACAGTGAGTCAGTCTTCGTCAGGCCTCCATGTTAAAGCCTTAGTTTCTTAACTTGTATTTTTTTCAGCACTGTGTTTTATTCCGCACCGATTGAATAAAGCTGTTAGAAACCAGAGACATCAGGGACTTGTTGCTGACTGTGGACCATGAAGCAGAGGAAAAGGGATGTCTTGAGAATGGACTGTGAATGCACAGCTGGAGAGTGGAGGCGGAGTGAAGAGGGGGTCATCAGTAGGTCTTCATAGCGAGACCACTGACCAGGTGACTGGTTCCTGTCTCTACCTTCAGTGGAAACACTCTGATCCTGTCAGAGAATACAGGCAACATTCCAGCTGTTTCACAGCAGCATCTGGTTGTAAAAACATTAAAACGACAGATTTCTGCCATTTTGACCCAGTTAGATGAGGGTCAAAATATGAGATTTATAGAAAGAAAACTTTCTTTAGATTTAAAAAGTGGAAAAAAAAAAGGTGTGTGTGTGTGTGTGTGTGGGGGGGGGGGGGGGGGGGGGGGGGGGGGGGGGGCTGATAGGTGTAATTAACTAAAACTGATGCAAGTAGTTACTGTCGACAAACTAAGTTCACTGTGAGGTGGAATACTCTGGTTGTTCAGTGTCACATGACCTCTTCTCAGATGAATCATATTTATCGCTCATGACAGGAAGTCCTCTTTAACGTGTTCTCACTGTTGTGGCTTCGTAACTCTGGTTTGTTCTGCTGATAATTTCCGTCCGAATTAGAAGAACAGAGACCGAAAGAAAATGTACCTTTTCAAACTGTCAAAGTCTAAAAGCGTGAGGACCACTGCTCAAACACCAGCTGGAGTCCCCCAGGGTCACGTTCTCGGCCCAGTTCTGTTCACAACCGTAGAGTTTATAAAGAAAACCATCGTTTCTCTGCAAAAATGAGTTGATATTGAGAGGAGGTCAGAAATATTTCAGCACTCCGAGAACAACCAACGTCGACTAAACTGAGGATCGTGAAGGAAACAAGCAGCTGCTTTATTTTTGTATTTTTTTGTTGGATAATTGTGATATTTTGCTGTAAAATCACAGATTATGCAGACTCACAATGTTTTAAGTTAATATTGCAACTTTTTATATGTCAACGGTCACAAAATCCTATCAGACATAAAACTCATCCTAAAATAAAAAGTCTTTTGGTTTTAAAATCATGAATTTTGCACTTTTGCAAAAAAATTGTGAATTCAGTAAAACCGCAACTTCATGTTTTATAATCATGACGACGAAAATCACAACTTTTAAAGAATTAAAATTTTTTTGTGGTAAAATCACACATTTTTTTGACGTTGCAGAAATGTCACAACTTTTAGTTGTAAAATATTGACGTTCATACATTTACAACTTTCTCACTTAAAATTACATCTTTGTGTTGAAAAAATTGTGAGTTTCATATAAATGCAATTTTACGTCATAAAACATGTCATTTTGTTCTACATCAGGAATTTGAAAATATTGAAACGTTTTATCCTAAAAATGACAAATTTGACAAAATTTGAACTTTTTGGCAAAAGTTCACAACTTCCTGTCGTCAAGCTGTGACTTTTTCAAATTTATCTAAGAAAAATATGTAAAATCACAACACTCAAAACAAATAGAACACAAGAAATAATACTTTCCACCTTTTCTTTTTAAAACAGAGATGAAACTTTGAGGAATCTTATTGATCAGGTTAGTAAAAGAAGCCTTTATAGTTGAGATGTCTGGTGTGGAGCTTGAT
The DNA here is from genome assembly GCA_018398805.1 of Hirundichthys speculiger. Taxonomy (NCBI): domain Eukaryota; kingdom Metazoa; phylum Chordata; class Actinopteri; order Beloniformes; family Exocoetidae; genus Hirundichthys; species Hirundichthys speculiger. Next base: position 239,832 of record JAGFBZ010002295.1, on the reverse strand, counting down.
TTGACTGTTGCTGTCGTTGACTCTACACCTGTGGGACTAAACGAACCACAATCAGGCTGCTTCATTAACCCTTAAAACAGCTGCACTTCCTTCAGACACGCGACAAAACAGCGACGCAGCATCCAGACACGTTATCAGCACCCATCTGTTGAACATCACAGACGTCAGGGAGGTGTCTGAGCACAGCCTGAAGGCCATCCAATCACCACATCTAGAGCTGCATAGCAACAGCTGATGACATCACACACAGCAGCGCGTCGACTGAAACCCGTAACCAGCAGTTCCTGATCCAGGGTGCAGAGATGCTCCTTCATAGTAACACGTCCAGGATTGACCACTGCATCTGTGACACATGACTGGCAGTAACGTGTCTGACTGGTTTAAAACGGTAACCAGCAGCAGAGTGAGTGGGGAGCCGTGGGGCATGGTGCTCACCCCAGACCACAGAAAATAGAAAACTTGAGTTACATGATTTAATAGACCCCAGTATTATGTTATTCTAATTGTTACCTGGTCTTTGGAAAACTGCAAAGATTCCCAACAGAAACCTTTAATGCTCAATTAAAAAAAAAAAAAAAAACGTTAATTAGAAAACATAAGGAATTTATTAATAATCACCAAAAATGTGCAAATCTACAAAAGTCATGATTTTAAAGCAAAACGTTAGATTTTTGTCAAAAACTCACAACGTTGTGAAATTTTCAAATTGTTTCAAAAAGTTGCAATTTTTTTGAAATTTGAGATTTTATGTTAGAAATGTTCTTTTTATGGCTAAGTTGCCATACTGTGAAATTGCAATAGAAATTAATTTGGATATAAAGTTGTGATTTTATGTCCGATAGTTAGAAAGTTGCAATTTTACAAAATTTTTGACTTGACAAAAAAACATTAAAAACAATTATTGGACATAAAGTTGTAGTGATATAATATTTGCAACATTAAGTTGTAATTTTACATCAAAAAGCCAGTTTTGCAAAAACGTTAGCTTTTTGCAGCAATAAGGTGAAATACTGCGATCTGAAATCCAAATAATCTAAGAGTTTATGACATAATCTGGATTTGTATGAAATTTACAATTGTACAACGAAATTGTAATTTTATGACAAAAAGTTGCGATTTTCACGAAGTGTGATTTTACAAAATACGTGATTACAGGACAAAGTTGCTGTATTTCGCGACACAAATTCATAATTTCACATCAATTAATCACAGTTTTTAGAAATTTGAGATGTTATGACAAAAATTAACTTTATACAACAAAAGTTGCATAAAGTTGTGGAATTTCATGAATTTCATGATTTCATGACTCGTTCCAGTTTTACAAAATTCACAGTTCAACAGCGTTTTCGTTATTTTATGTCAAATGTCGATACATTATGGCAAAGTAGCAATTTAGCAAAATTTGTGCCTTTATAGCAAGATGTGGCGATTATGTGACAAAAGCCTCAGTTTTCCAAAAAAAGACAGCCATTAAATTTTTATATAATATTATATTAGTGTGACTCTTCCCACCCAAAAACTACCTGTTTACAGCGCTTCAGACGCCCCCCATGAACATCAGACCCCCCCATGAACATCCGGCCCCCCCCCTTTATGAACATCAGACCCCCCCTCATGAACATCAGACCCCCTCTTCATGAACATCGGACCCCCCCATGAACATCAGACCCCCCTCATGAACATCAGACCCCCCCCCATGAACATCAGACCCCCCCCTCATGATGTCTATGAACGTTTTCGATCATAAGATCAGTGACTGAACTCTGGTTTGGTTTTCAGAAAAAACAAGATAAGGAATGTAAACAGTTAAACCTGCTCTAAACTGAAACTTTCTTTCAGCGCTTCTTTAGGTTTCGTTTGTGAGGAAAAGATTGATTAGAGGAGGGCAGGTCCTCCCAGCCTGAATGTTTTCTCGTCCTGAGAGCAGAAGACTCACGTTTTCCTGCCGGCACTCCTCCAGCGTGGCGTTGGTGGCGTTCAGGCGTCCCACCAGCAGCAGGATCTCCCCCCTCAGATGCTCCTGCTCCTCCCTCTCCTTCCTCACCAGCTCCTCCAGAGCCTCCTTGTTCTTCTGGAACACCACCTTGGCCCCCTCCTGCTTCTCCGTCAGGTCCTGCAGCTCGGCCCGGCACTGGGCCGCACCCTTCAGGTCCGGGGACGTCGCCCACACCACGATGATGATGAGGGAGACGATGGACCAGAGCGCCAGCAGGCCGATCACCACGTTCTTGGTGGTCTGGGAGCTCTTGGAGGCGGCCGCCATGGGTGCTCACCTGAGATGGAGGGAGGAGGTGTTTGAAAGTGAGGATGAGGAGGACGAGCTGCTGCTGCTGCTGTCAGAGCGTCTCAGGTTGAACTGAGCTGGAGTTTCCTTTTCAGGCTGTTGCGGGGACGTAGGGAGGGGCTTCCCTCAGAGGGAGGCAGGGGGACGGTAAATAACGGCCACTCCCTCCTCCTCCTCCTCCTCCTCCTCCTCCTCCTCCTCCTCCTCCTCCCGCCGCTGCCGCTGCCTCACCCTCTTCCTCCCCTCTGTGTTGTGAAGCCCAGAGGGAGCGCAGCCACCAACAGGAAAGTTCCAGCCAGCAGAGTCGAAGCCAAAAAACATGGAAACCAAACACACATCTGAGGGTCAGAGAAGATGAGACGACGCTAACTAGACGACGCTAACAGATCATATAAACGCAGGAGGTGACGTACCGACAGGACACTGGTTTCAATTACCGGATTTTCCCGACTATAAAGCGCACCTGAGTATAAGCCGCACCCACTAAAATTTAAACAAAATACACATTTTGTCACATATAAGCTAAAGAGCAAAGCTAAATCTAAAGATTTAGAACCATCAGAGTTTATTCACATACCTGAACTGATTGTTTCTGAACAGAACCTGTAACACGGCAGTAAAAGTGCTGATAAAAAAAAAAACTAACTAAACAAACTAAAACCAAGTTGGTTTATTTTTCCTCCTCCTGTGTACTGAAACCCCCCCCCCACACAGTTAAGACATCCAGAACCGACCCGTGAAACGGACCCGTATCAGGGTCCGCGGTAGCATCTGCGATTAAAACCTTACCTCTGCGGCGGGTCCGTTCAGAACCCAGAAATCCGCTGGGGAACCAACAAACTGATAAATCCAGGTGTGTCTGAGTAGCTACAATGGTCAGACACACCTGGATTAATCAGTTTGTAAAATAATAACAGGTATTGATGCTCACAAAATGAATGTAGCGTAGCATAGCCAACATAGGCTACTGAACAAAAACAGAATAGCCTTTAACTACTTGATTTGTTTTTGATTTTTTTTTCCACTTCCTGCTAGAGCGCCCCCTGAGGGCTGAATGAAAAATTCATAGAAAAGTCGGGTGTCAGAGTCGGGATTTTTTTTTTTTTTTTTTTTAATTATCATATAATTGCCCTAATAAAAATCTGAGCACTTCAGAAATCAGCCCCTTTAAATGACACTTGGACGGTCAGATCGTTCCATTATTCCAGTCATACGAACGTTCTTCATTCATGTGTACTTGGAGAAACTCGGAGGTTACGTCGCTAACCGAGACTAGTAGCGGGACCGAGTGATGTCCACGCCGGGGACGAGGCAGACGAGCGTACGTTCACATTTCCTACCTACATTTGCTAGTGGATTTAATTTGGTGAGTTATGGTTTCAGTCGTTTTCATATTTTGCGGTAAAACAAAGTTACTGCTGGTAGCTACAGCTAACGTTGAATAGGCCCTATGGCAGCCATTCCCAAACTTCAGAATACCAATTTGAAATATGAAAAATCTCCACGGCCCAACAGAACCTTTAATCACAACTGTGATCAACATCCAGGACCAGGAACCATGATCCGATATTAATGTGAGGGGTCAACAAATAAGGTGACACTTGTCATATTAAGTTAAGATGACAGTAGAATAACACTTAACTGGGTTGTTTTATTACTTCTTAATGTTTTTTTAATCACATCATGAATATTTTACAGTAATTAAAAACATATTTTGAAAAGATCAAGGATTTAAAACACATTTGTTTAATTTTAATGACCTCTCACGGCCCACCTGCAGTACCGCGACGGCCCACCAGGGGGTCGCGGCCCACACTTTGGGAATCGCTGCCCTATGGAATCGCGGAATAAAAGATTAAAAACAAAATTGAATCTAAATGCGCAATATTACAGAACTGAACGGCAATATGCGTAAACCCACAAACTTTTCTTCAAACGCAACCCGCATCTCGGCGCGTACAAGAGCGCGTCCAGATGGCATCAATGTGCGTCCACCTGGTCACATGTGGACAAACGTCTCCACCTCTGGAATTAACTCTGGTATAAAAGCGTGATTTGTCCTCAGTTGAACCTCTGAGAAAATAGCAGAGATCATCTTAAACGGCTTGATAACCAGTTAAACCATAGATGACCAGAGCGTGTTTACTGGGAGGATACCAACGAACTGGGACTTTCAGATAAAACACACTCGTACACACAACCAGTGTTCAGTGTTTGGGTTTCATAATATCGACTTAAACTATAGTAAATATAGTTTTTGCTGTTGTCAGACACACAGTTTGTCATGACACACCTGAAAAATATCAGGTACAAGCTAAAACAATCAGTTTACTGCTTTTGCAATTTCTGTCTTTTTTGCTCTTTAAATGGATTTTACTTATTTGAGTTATTTTTTTTTTCTTAGTTATTTATTACACAAAAAGAACTTTTGAAATTTTTTTTTGTCAAAAAACAAATGTTTTGTTGGACACAATATGTTTAAAAGTATGAAAACATCATAGTTTACAGTTATAATTGCATGAATTGTCTATATTTTATTACTTTATATCCTGTCTTGGGGTTAAATTTGCATAAAAAGCTTAAAACGGAATTCTTAGAAATTAAAAACCGAAAAACACCAAAAATGAAAAAAAATGTAAATTAAAATTTTTAACCCCTGACCCATTTTGGTTTAAAGCGTGGGACAAATGTAGCGGCTTATAGTCCGGAAAATACAATAGTCGTTTATTTCCCAGAGAGACGCTCAACATCATTAAAAAAAAAAAAAAAAAATGAAAAAAAAAAAAACTGGTGCGTTTGAAACACTTCTGGGAAGTCGTCAGACGTCAAAGGGGGAGGGAGCTTGAGCACCACCTGTAGTCCACCTGCGCGCCCAACGAACCTGGATGAACTCAGACTGAAAGTGAGTCCGAGGCCCAGAAATGAAACCTAGAGAGGAACAGAAACAGAAAGCAGCGATGAGCCCGAGGCAGCGTGAGCAGCGGCGCTCAGTGTTTCCTGACCCGCTGCCAGCTGCTGCTGCTGCTGGGAGCGCCGCAGGCCCCGCCCCCCGGCCCCGCCCGTCTGAGCTGTGATTGGCTCCGAGGGGCTCATGGAAACGGCTAAAACAGCATCTCTGTAAACATGGGTATTCCTTCCAGGATCTGGAGCGCCGGAAACCCTGAAGCAGCATAACCCCCCACCCCCCAACCCCCCCCTCCCACCCCCCCCCCACCCCCCCCCCCCCCACCCCCAACCCCCACCCCCCCCCACCCCCCCCCCCCCCCCCACCCCCCCCCCCCACCACACCCATTCTGGGTGCAGTTTTTTTACATGAACTGGAGTTAAATACAGATTCCCAGCTGGTTTCCAGTCATTGCTGTTTCTGAGAGCTTCATCGTTTAAAGAAGACACCTTTTCACGTCTGTATGATGCACAGATGTGCAAAAAAAGTTTAAACCTCTTTTAATCTGAGAATTATTGCAAATAAACACCTTAATCTGATCATAGTGAATGAACAGTAACGTAGAAGGATTCTTCAGACCTCCAGGACTGAAGAAGGTACGCTGGTCATCGGTCCGTGATCAGATGACCATCAGCAGGTCTGCAGACTCTCCAGAGGAGCAGACGGTCTGGAGCGTTCAGGTTCACATTAACACAATGCCAAGTGAGAAAGACATCAGCAGCGGTCTTAGAGATGCAGCTATTACACCACATCGGTCTGGAAAAGGTTAAAGTTCAACGTTCCACAGTGAGAAAGGTTATTCACAGAAGAAGATGTCCCAGAACATTTACCCCAAGATCAGACCAAGTGCAGTCCTGAGAAAGAAGAAAATGAAACAAGAGCTCCATCTCAGAGGAGATGGAGTTTGGAGGAGACCACCTCAACCCGCCGAAGCACGGTAGTGGAGGTATTATGGTGTATTTTGCAGCTACGGCACCTGGACACCAGGGTGAGTGTTGGCAAGGACCTCGCAATACGATATGTATCATGATACAGTCATGGAAAAAATGATTAGACCACCTTGTTTTCTTCAGTTTCTTGTTCGTTTTAATGCCTGGTACAACTAAAGGTACATTTGTTTGGACAAACATAACGATAACCACAAAGATTGCTCATAAGAGTTTTATTTAAGAGCTGATATCTTACCATTTTCCATGGTTTTCTTGATTATAACCTAAATCACTTAAGTTTTTACATCAATAGCTATGGCGTTGTACTGCCAAAAACACTGCTTTTATGCATTCAGTGTTTTCTTTTCTGTCTGTTTTAGTCACACGATGACGTTTAGTGGTACCAGGTATTAAAATGAACAAGAAAGTGAAGAAAAAATGGTGGTCTAATAATTTTTTCCATGACTGTACGTGGGTCACAATACGATATTGTTACGATATCACAATATATTGCGATATTCTACCCAGTTAATATCAAAATTAAAAGTAGAGATGAAAAATCCAAGTTGCTGTATAATCAGATGATATTGATCATTCAGAGGACAAATTGAGTCAAAACTATTTGCTTCAAAACAACCTATTTATTGTTTATTATTAGTGTTTTGCAAATTTAAGTATTCACAATGCATCTAATACATGAATTTTCCTAAAAAATCAATATTATATTGTGCGGCCGAAAATCGCGATATATTGCAGAAATTGTTTTTTTTTCACCCCCCTACTGGACACCGTAGTTTTAAGATGCATGTGACCATCTGAGACTGAACTTCTGATAACTGAGCCGACACCCTGAAGGTGCAGCTGATCCCTGCAGTCAGAACCCCGGTCCAGTTCAACCGGACCAGAACTGGACAGGATTCATTTATTCATTATAGCCTGAACATGTGAAAGTTCTTCTTCAGTTACATATTTTTATATAGTTATAATTTTGTTTGTTTCATATTACATTTATTTCATCTATTTTGTTTAATTTTCATTTTATTTTATTTATTTTATTATTTATTTTATGTTTTTTTTATTTTTTTATTTAACCCTTTGTCTCACTCAGACCTTCAGTGAACCTGGTAGGCTGGAGGACTGACTGGAACCTTCAAATGTCAGGTAAACATGGCATCACACAGTCCAGGTAACATCCAAAGAAAGTGGTTTATTGTCCATCAACATATGGACAAAAATTAAAAAAAAAAACATAAAAGAAAACAGCCAACAGTATATCTACACAGTCATGATGTTACGAGATGAGCCGAGGCTACGAGGTGTGTCAGTCATGGAGGGGCGCTCCATCCATCCCTCATCCCCGTGAGCCATCCAGCCACATCCATCCAGCCAGCATACCAAGGCCACATCCAGGCCATCCAGACAGCCCATCCAGAGCCAGCCAGGCCCGATCAGCCAGCCAGCAGCCCGCCAGCCATCCACCCCCCCAGGCCGCCATCAACCCCAGCAGCCATCCATCGGCCCGACAGCCTCCATCCATCCCGCCATCCAGCCAGAGCCAGACAGACAGCCCGCCAGCCAGCCACCCAGCGCCCAAGCCACCAGCAATCCATCCAGCAATCCACACCCCTCCAGGGCCCGACAGCATCCAGCCAGCCTCCCAATCCCAGCCAGCCATCCCCACAGCCAGCCATCCCTCCATCCCATCCACGCCATCCATCCATCATCCATACATATACATACATACATCCATCCATCCATCCATCCATCTATCCACCCTCCCCCTCCATTCATCCATCCATCCCATCCTTTACCTCCCTCCATCCATCCCTCCCTCTCTCCATCCATCCATCCATCATCCATCCCTCCCTCCCTCCGTCCCTCCATCCATCATCTATATACTCTTAATCCTCTGCAGAGGGATCTGCTGGAGTCTGTCCCAGCTGTCTCCAGGTGAATAGCAGGGGTCCACCTGGACAGGTGGGCAGTCCTAGAGACTCTTACTTCTGAATGATAATACATTAAATCTACTCTGTTCTGTATGTCATTGAGGTTCAGATCCAGCTGTGGTTCAGATCCAGCTGTGGTTCAGATCCAGCTGTGGTTCAGATCCAGCTGAGGTTCCTATCCAGCTGTGGTTCCGATCCAGCTGTTGTTAAGATCCAGCTGTGGTTCAGATCCAGCTGAGGTTCAGATCCAGCTGTGGTTCAGATCCAGCTGTGGTTGAGATCCAGCTGAGGTTCAGATCCAGCTGTGGTTGAGATCCAGCTGTGGTTGAGATCCAGCTGAGGTTCAGATCCAGCTGTGGTTGAGATCCAGCTGTGGTTGAGATCCAGCTGTGGTTGAGATCCAGAGCTGAGGTTTGAGATCCAGCTGAGATCCAGCTGTGGTTCCAGCAGATCCAGCTGAGGTCAGATCCAGCAGATCCAGCTGTGGTTGAGATCCAGCTGTGGTTCAGATCCAGCTGAGGTTCAGATCCAGCTGTGGTTGAGATCCAGCTGTGGTTGAGATCCAGCTGAGGACCTCTGACCCCATTTCACCTCAGAGAGGTCACCTGTACTCACCTGTCAGGTTGGAGGCAGGACGTAACGACAGGTTAGTATGATGAAGATGAACATCAACCACCTGTGACATCATCACAGCTGCTGGTCTGACGACCACGTCAGTATTAGAATAATCACAAACGTCTGCTCTGACTTTAGAAGTTTGTCATTTTACAACAAAAGTGTGATTTTTACAGTAAAAATGCAATTTCTACAAAAGTCCCAAATTTACAGCATAATATTGAGAATTTGATTGAAAAAGCAGCGATTTTGTAAATTTTGGGATTTTACAACAAAAGTCGTGATTTGACACAAAGTTGTGATTTTACATGAAATAAATGTCATTCTGAGACATAAAATCACATTATTTTGTCAAAACGTTTTGTGAAAGTTGATGTTACGATAAAAGTTGTATTATTAAGTTAAAGTTAATGTCGTGATTATAGAACATAAAGCTACAGTTTATATGGAAATTGCAGTTTTTTGACATAAAGTCTTAATTTTAATAAAAATGTCACAATTTTGCAAAATTTTATGACAAAAATGTGTTTTTGTCAACAGAAACTTTATGAGATTGAGATTTTTGGATCATAAAGTTGTGTTTTTAACAGTTTTAATATTAAGTTAAAAGTCATCAGAAGTTGATATTTTACTACAAAAAGCTGTAAAGTTTACTTCAAATGTCACGATTTTACGGCAAAATGTTGTAATTATACGAAGAAAACTGCAGTTTTTGACAAGAAATCCAGATCTTATTAAATTCACAATTTAATGACAAAATGTTGATTTTTTTTTTTTTTTACGACAAAATCTGATGAGAATCTGTATGAAATAAATGATTAAAACTAGTTCTGTAGGTCTATCTATATATCTATTATATATATTATTATAATATTTATTCTATTTATATTATAGGATTATATTATATTAGATATATTAATTATATTTTATTTTATTTTATTTATTTTTTATTTTTATTTTATTTATTTTATTTATTTATATCTTATATATTATATATATTATAATATATTATATTTTATTTTTATTTTATTTCTCTGGCCTGGAGCACCTGCCTCCTCAACCCTTCGTGCTCCTCATCTTCAGGCTTCACCCTGAAACGTCACCATCTCCAGCAGAAAACATCTGCTTTTGCTTTAAAAAGAATCCAACATGTCAAGAGTTGCGACACGTGAATGAAAAGCAGATAAACAGTTTGTGACAGACGAGGGCGGCGCCCGTGATTTGTGCTTTTCTGGTTTTTCCACCATCCAGATGAAAACCAGCTCCTTCGGGGCTCCAGACCCTCCGCTGGCATCACGGCGCCCCCCGGAGGCGGGAACGCGTCACCGTCACCTCAGTGAGACCGAAGCGGAGCAGCAGGAGGTCACATGACCTCCATCTCTGCATCGATAGGCCAGGTGAGTCTTCTGGCTGCTGAAGCTCTGCTGAAGAAACTAAACTGGACCTGAAACTAAACTGGTCGACACAAAGAAATGATCCAGTTTATTTATTCTAAAAGTCAGAAGATCAATGCTCCCTCAACTCTAAAGAAGTTGGAGGTTCTGTAACTCTAGTTCACATGTGTCAAACCGGGGGCCCGCGGGCCAAATGTGGCCCGCCACGTCATTTTATGTGGCCCTCGAGAGCTTGTGTATTATTGGCTTAAATTTTAAACCAATATTTTAAGCCTTAAAATAAACTTACACTGCTTTAAAGAGCATATTGACAATAAACTGCATCTCCCATCATGCATTTTGTGGTTACCCACAACGGTAACAGTATATAACCAGTCGTGAAAGAGTTTAATCTACGTCGGGATTTTGACATCAAACACGGAGCTAAGTATGCTAAATTTGCTAAATTAGCCCACAAGAAAAACCAAGAATTGCTCCCGCTTCTGAAACCAAGTTAATGGATCCTCTTACAACCACAAACCCCGAGTTTAGCATAATAATGATTAAAATATTTGAAACTTGAATACATAATAAATACAGAAACAGTTATTTCCTGTATAATCCCTAACCCGACTTATTTATCTCACGTACGAACGCGTGGCGATGAGGCGTTCAGCCAAACAGGAACTTGATCAGCGCCGCCACGTGCTGTTTACGTGTCGGTCTTGTTGTGAACGAAACGCTCGGCTGGTTTTGGAGAATAAAAAGCAGCAGCAGGACCGGTTTCCTCCGTCAGAGGACCATGGAGTCTCTGAAGATCTGCCTGATGCTCGTCGCTGTCAGCGGTGAGTCTTTTACCTCACTAACTTTATTTTATTTCTTTATAAAGCTCTTATTGGTCTTTTACCTCCTTACTTCAGTTCCATGCTTTCTTTTAATGACGGCTCTTATCAAACTCGGTCTCGTGGTTGGATTACGCTGCAGGTGCCAGATGTTTTTACTCAACTTGGAAAATCCAGTTTTTCATATTGTGCACCTGCAGAACTATTTAAAACTTTCATCATCATTTTTATCCATACGGCAATTTAAATCTTTAACTGTTTCACAGTTTACTTCTAGCTGTTCCTGTTTTACCTGATTATTGTTTCTACATTTTAACTAAATTTAATTTTAATTATTCATATTTTTTATTTATTTATTTTTTTTTACATTTTGATTGTAATTTTAATGTGTTTTTTTTTTATTCTTGTCGTCACTTTTTTGGAAGTTTCTCTTTGGCTTTTTTGTGTCTAAGTGCCTTTATTTTTATTTTTGTTGTTTCACTCGGCTGCGTTGTAAATGAGGTTTCTACCTCAATGTGTCTCCGAGTTTAAATAAAGGTAATAATGTCCGTCTAGAGTTTCACTCGTTGAATAAAGAAGCCGTCAGCAGGAACGTTTAATGTTGGGAGCTTCAGTTTGACGAAACAAAGTTGTAGTTTGAAAGATAAAATGTGTAACTAAAAACTCCTTTTACCTCCTGATTTCTAACGACAGAATTTCTGAGCTTTAAATTATAATTTAGATGCAGCAGCTTTATTATAAAACATCTAAAACATAAATAGATTGTGAATATCTGCTGTCCACTCCCCGAGGCGACATTCACCTGATGTTCAGTTGGATTTTTTTTCCTGTTAAAATCACTTTATTTTCATCAGACACCTGCACAGGTGGTCTCCAGGTGGGTGCGTCAAGCTCCTCCCCCTTTGACTTTCGACCTGGCAGGTGTTCTTCAAAACTCGCAGTCTGTGCTGCGATTTTACAACGAAAACTGTGAATTTAGGACTTAAAGGTGAAATCTGATGTCAAAGAATTTGTGATCTTGTGAAAGGCAATATTTAAAAAAAAAAAAAAAAAAGTATTAAAAAGTTGAAATATTGAGTTAAAAGTGATGAAGTTTTTAGGGAGTCGTGATTTTAGAACAAAATTTGTGATTTTTTTTTTTTCCCCCAAAATTCCAAATTTGTAAAATGTGATTTTTATGACAAAAATTTTAGATTTTACAAAAAAAATTTGCCTTTTATAACAAATTTGCCACATCGTGTAATTCGTGACTGTTACTTTAGGACAAAGTTGGAATTTTCTGCCTTAAAGCGATTTTTCTGAAAGTCAATGTTTGACAACTGAAAAGCTGCAATTTGAAGACAAAAAGACACAATTTTGAAAAATTTATAATCAAAATGTTGTGTTTATGGGACCTAAAATTAGTTAAATTAAGTCACAATTTTATAACATAAATTCATTATTATGTCAAAAAGTCAGTTTTGCAAATTTTGAGATTTTTTAACAAAAGAAAAAATGCTTTTTACAACAAATAGTTGCTATATTGAAAATTTTTTTTATTTTTTTAAGTATAAATTCTTGATTTTAGGACAGAAAAGTTCTGACTGCAGAGAAACAAAGTTTTGATTTTATATCAGAAAGTTGCAACTTTGTAAAAGTTAATATTTTACAATATTAAATAAAAAATCTTCAAATTTGAGATTTTACAGTGAAATAATTTTTTGAAAAAACATAATTATTATTATTATTATTAATCTTGTCTGTGTTATTTAACAGTCCTTTAACAAGTGTGCCCTTATCCTTTTATATATGACTTCTATATGTGACTTTTATAAATAAATGTTCTTATTTCATAATTGAAAGGTTTCCAGCGCCGCGCCGCCATGCCGACCTCCACCATCCTGGGTCCGAGCCGGTGAAGACGCCACGCTGCAGTGCCCCCTGCTGGACGCCTCCAACGCCACCGCGGCCCCCCCTGCGGTCGCCCCGGCAACGCCAGCCCTGATCAGCTGGTACAGGAAGTCAGCGGGACAAAGACCGACGCTGCTGCTGAGCCTCCGGTCCACGAACGGTCTCCCACGTGAAGTACGGCGACGGCGTCCGTCCAGATAAAGTCTCCGCCGCCGCCGACGGCTCGCTGCTGCTGCGAGGGTCCGAGCAGAGCGACTCGGCGGTTTATTACTGCGGGATCAGCCGGGGCTCCGGTATCAGGGGAGGACCGGGTCCAGAGACCTGAAACATCTACTGACCTTTAACGCTGTCGTTCATCCACCTGTGTGATGTCACACCTTCATCTATTAAACTTTGATCATGAAACACGTTTGCTTTGGTGTGTTTTTATGACCAGAGGTGAGCTGGAAGTGAAAAAAGTTTTCATACCGACAGTTGTGCAAAAGTTAGAAATGTTCTTTTTAATTCCTTTGATTTAAAAAAAAAAAAAAAAGAAATAATAATAATAAGAATTAAATCAAGTGATCATAGTGGATTTTTGCATGAGAAAATAAAACCTCTAACAAGAAATTGACTCATGAAGAAGAGAAAACCCTGTGAGCAATACTAAGTACCCCCTAATCCAACAGCTTATCCATCCACCTGTAGGAGCGGTTTCCTGTATGACTTTATCAGTTTTATTTCTTTACGACGCTGCAGGACGTCAATCAGGTAAAAGGACAAACGTTGAACCTCGTGATGAGTTTTGGTCGTTCGCTCACGTTTCAGTTCACTGAGGTCTGAACGCAACATTCACGTTTGAATTAGGGCGGGGCAACGATTAAAATTCTTAGTCTACAGTGGACGACGTCTCCTGTGGATGTCGTCTACAGTGGACGATGTCTACAGTAGACTTCATCTGGACGACGTCTACAGTGGACGTTGTCTCCAGTGGATGTTGTCTCCAGTGGACAATGTCTACAGTGGACAACGTTTCCAGGGGATGAAGTCTACAGTGGATGTTGTCTACAGTGGACAACGTCTACAGTGGACAACGTCTACAGTGGATGTTGTCTACAGTGGACAATGTCTCCAGTGGACGACGTCTACAGTGGATGTCGTCTACAGTGGACGATGTCTACAGTGGACGATGTCTACAGTAGACTTCATCTGGACGACGTCTACAGTGGACGATGTCTACAGTAGACTTCATCTGGACGACGTCTACAGTGGACGACGTCTCCAGTGGACGTCCTCCCCAGTGGACGTCGTCTACAGTGGATGTCGTCTACAGTGGACGATGTCTACAGTGGACGTCGTCTCCAGTGGACGACGTCTACAGTGGACGTTGTCTCCAGTAGACTTCATCTGGACGACATCTACAGTGGACATCGTCTCCAGTGGACGACGTCTCCAGTGGACAACGTCTCCAGTGGATGTCGTCTACAGTGGACGTTGTCTCCAGTGGACGACGTCTCCAGTGGACGTCGTCTACAGTGGACGTCGTCTACAGTGGACGTTGTCTCCAGTGGACTTCATCTGGACGACGTCTCCAGTGGACGACGTCTACAGTGGACGTCATCTACAGTGGACGTTGTCTCCAGTGGACTTCATCTGGACGACGTCTCCAGTGTACGACGTCTACAGTGGACGTCGTCTACAGTGAACGTTGTCTCCAGTGGACTTCGTCTCCAGCGGACGACGTCTACAGTGGACGACGTCTCCAGTGGACGATGTCTCCAGTGGACGTCGTCTACAGTGGACGTCATCTACAGTGGACTTTGGCTCCAGTGGACGTCGTCTACAGTGGACGTCGTCTCCAGTGGACTTCGTCTTCAATGGACTTCGTCTCCAGCGGACGACGTCTCCAGCGGACGACGTCTACAGTGGACGACGTCTCCAGTGGACGTCGTCTACAGTGGATGTCATCTCCAGTGGACGACGTCTACAGTGGACGTCATCTACAGTGGACGTTGTCTCCAGTGGACTTCATCTGGACGACGTCTCCAGTGTACGACGTCTACAGTGGACGTCGTCTACAGTGAACGTTGTCTCCAGTGGACTTCGTCTCCAGCGGACGACGTCTACAGTGGACGACGTCTCCAGTGGACGATGTCTCCAGTGGACGTCGTCTACAGTGGACGTCATCTACAGTGGACTTTGGCTCCAGTGGACGTCGTCTACAGTGGACGTCGTCTCCAGTGGACTTCGTCTTCAATGGACTTCGTCTCCAGCGGACGACATCTACAGTGGACAACGTCTCCAGTGGACGACGTGTATCAACGACGTTTATTAACGATGTTAATACACACCTGAATGCCATTAAACTGCCAAACATCTGCTTTTTTAGACGTCTGAACACCTGTAGATGATCGGTTCATCCAGGACCCTGTTCAGTCCTGTGGAAGCTGCTAGGATTTATGGGAAATACTCAGATTAAACACAAAGGACAGCAGAGTTTACGCAGGTGAAAGTTCTGGTTTAACAGGAATCTTATTTTGGTGGCAACCGTCGAATCAGCAGCATAAAAAGAAAACAAATTTCCTGTTTTTGCGTCCGTCACCAACCGTCTGAGCCAACGGTCGGCGTGATCCCAGAGCGGTTCTTCTTCTCTGGAGACCGGTGGCGTTCTGCTCCAGCGGCTTCTCACGTTTCTGGTTTCCAGACGCTGAAGAAGAGGAGCGACAACGACACGGGAAACCTGCCGGCGTCAGACCGAAGACAGAAACTGCAGCCACCTCTCAAGGTAAAACCTCACATTCAGTTATTAAATAGCTCTTTAGCTGTAGTCCGATTCAGGCTAACACATGCAGATTTTATTCAGTTATTAGTTACTGTTAGTGTCATAAATGGAGACAAAACCCTCTATACTGGAGTCTCTGATTGATCATAACATTTTAATTAATAATCATTTTTATTACTCCGTACTTCTGTCTTTGGATTCAAAGACACAAGTTCACAGCAGTTAAGAAAGATATTTTACTTTTGGGTGTAATTGACCTCCAGAGATAGTAAATATAGAGAGAAGAGGTTGGGGCCAAGAACAAACCCTGTGGAACGCCACAAGAAAATAAGGAAGTCATCTGAGCTTTTCTCCAAGAAGAAAAAATTATCGTTAGCAGATGTGAAATTACTAAATTGTGGGTTAAAATTGTTCAATAAGTACTGATGATAACTTCTGCAAGATGAAAACCCTAGACTGTCATAGTTATTATTTTTAATTCTACAGTTATACAAATATTCATCAGATTTTTTTATTGCATTTTTCAACATTTAGCAAGTTTTGTAACGTCACAACTTTTTGTTGTAAAATCAAGGCTTTAATCATATAAGTACAATATTTGGTCATAAACTCAGTAACTTTGGACATAAAACATCACCTTCCACAAAAACATTTTGACATAAATTTTTAGCTCTATTAAATAATACTATGACTGTTGTAAAAAGCAAAGTTTTGTCATAAAATCTGAAATTTAGCAAAATTTTTACGATTTCACTTAAAATTAGGACTTTATGTTGCAAAATTGTAAATTTTGTATAACTTCTATTATCAGTATTTTTTGTAAAAATCACAAATTTAGCAACATTTTTACTTTTCAACTTAAAGTTCCAATTTTTTGTTCTTAAAAAAATGACTTTTTGACATAAATTTTCAACTTATATAATGACATAATTCTCAATGTTGCAACTATGTTGAAAGAAGGAAATTGTTTTTCATGAAATGTACAATTTCACAAAATCACAACTTTATCAAACGTTCCCAACTTTTTATCGTACAATTGTAAGTTTTCTAGAACTGCACACAAAAATCATTAATTTTTGTTATAAATACCAACTTGAATTTTCTGATGCAATGTTACAAGTTTGTGTTGAAAAAGTGAGAATTTAACAGTCTGGCGACTTTCTGTTGCTAAAAGCAAATCTATATGATAAAACTTCATATTTCATAAAAATCATGAAATTTATAAAATCTCCACTTTTTGATAGAAATTTACACAACTTTTTGTCCGAATCTGAACATTTGTTCCACATTGTTGACAAATTCACACATTTTTCTTGTAAAGTTGCTGCGCTGCCCTGATGACAACTTTTCAAATCAATATTATGATGGAAAAATATTGAACTTTCACAAAATTTTAACTTTTTCACATAAAACTACAAGTTTGTGGAAAAATTGTGAGTTTCATTTAATTGTAACTTTATGTCCTAAAGTCAAAAATGTTTGGTGTAAAAAAGCAAATTTCGCAATGTTTTAACTTACGGTTGTGAAAGCAATGTTATGTGATAAAATCTTTCGTAAAATCACGACTTTTTGAGGTTTTGAGGTCGCGCCCTGATGCAGCTGTGTTATCTGTGTTGGTCACTAGGGGGCGATATTTAACGGATAAAATCAAAAGGCAGCATTTTAAAGTAAAACCTTCATCTGGCTGATTTATTCTTCAGTTTCTGTCAAATTGTGATGATTTTATTTTAGGTGTAAAAAAAAAGAAAAGCTAATTTTAATTCCTGTGAAGTTTCCGGTTTACTAGTGTGAGTTTTTACTCTCACAGGTTCTGTCTGGACCGGGACCGGACCATCTGGACCAGGACCGGACCATCTGGAGGAGAACCAGGGTTCAGGATGGACTCAGCCGTGACCTTCATCATCCTCGTGGGGTGAGAATCCAGAGACGTGGCATGTCGTTGTCATGTCCGTGTTGCTGTGAATGCTGGGAAATGTTGTTTTCTCGTTGCTGAAGGTGTTGGACCGTTCGCTCGTTACCCGCCGGACCACTCGGTCCATTTCTCAATGGTGTTCAGCGCCGGAACGCATCTGCTGGTGGACGTCGGCGAAGAAACGGCTTCACATTATGCGATGAAGACGGTGATGCTCCTCCCCCTCAAAACAGCGCAACAGGTACAAAACATCATCAACGAAACAGAGGTGAATGACTTTCTAATAAGCCTCAGGTTTATATGTATAGACCCAGAAATGCCTTACCCTACCTTTAATGGCTATTAGACGTTTCACATGTGGTGACATCACCGTTGTATCTTTCTTCCTCAGGTGGCCCGTCAGTCCTGGTTCTGTCCTCAGTCCAGCTCTCCCAGGACCCAGGATCTCCTCACCTGCTCGTCTGCCTCCTGGACGGACTGAAGTCACCATGGCAACAGGTCCTGTGGTGGCTCAACGACACATCGGCGACATCAGCAGGCGCCGAGGGGCCGTGGACGGAGTCCAGGAGGGGCTACAGCGCCATCTCGGTGTGGGAGGTGTCAGCTGCAGACCGGAGAGCCTCGTCCTGGTTCTGGTGTGGGACGGTCCAGGACGGGCGGGTGTTCAGATGGAAACTCTGCTCTGACGACTGACTAACGACCATAAAAGCCCCGTTAAACACAGGAACACCGAGTCAGGTAGACTCCAGGTGCCGCTCAAGCTCCTCCCCCTTTCACCTCCGAGTCCACGTGTCTTTTCTGCTGAAAGTAGCAGCGATTTCAGCATCAACTTTATGTCAATAAGCTACAAGAGTTGATTTTACCACAAAATAAAAAACAGGGATCTTAGGACATTTTTTTTATATTATATTATATTATATTATACTTTTCAGCATTAAGTTCTAAAATTATCTAAAAAATCTGTGATTTAACAAAAATACAATCGAAATAAAAGGAATTTAAATTTCAAATGTTGTGATTTTAAAATATTTGAGTTTTTAAAACAAAACAAGGAGAAGGATTTAATGTCAAACATTTCATGATTTAATGTCAAAAAGTTCTAATTTTGAAATTTTGTAATGAAAATTTCAGCTTTTATGTCAATAAAGTTGGCTTTTACAGCAAAAAATTGTGAAAATTCTTGATTTTACACCAAAAATTCTTGATTTCAAAACATGAAATCATATGAAATTCACACTTTTATGATAAAGTTGTGATTTTATGTCAAAAAGACATCATTTTGCAAGAGTTTAATTTTCTTAATTCAGTGTCAAGTTTTTGACAAAAGATTTGGGAGTTTTTAATCAAAAAGTCACATTTTTATAAATTCTGTAGTGAAATTTGAGATTTTAGGACAAAATTTCACTTTTAATGACAAAGTCATTAATTACCAAGTCTATATAATAGATTAAAATATATCTAATATCTTGGTAAGATATTACCAAGTTTCCTGTTTTAACAAAAAAAGTGACGTCGTCACTAAACATTTAATTTATGTAAAAAAAACTGCAGTTTAATAAAAGTGTATTTTTTACAAAAAGTTCCAATATTAAGTCAAAAGTGATTTTTTTTTTTTTAGAAACATTTACAGGATGAAAACCTCCATTTATATTATAACAGAAAGTTGCAGTCTTGAAAACCTTCAGTTTTATAGCAAAGTTTTGCTTGTTTTAAAAAAAGTTGTGATTTTTCAGAAAATATCTGGTGATTTTCTTCTACGATTGTAGTTATAGAAGGAAAAGATTAAAACAAGTATTACTGTTATTATTATTATTATATTATTATATGCTTATGATCCTGGTCTGTGATGGCAGCTGCTGCCAGCTGAATCCAGATGTTTCCAGTTGTTCATTCTCTTGTCAGACTCAGATGATCTTCCTGCTGTCGTGTTTTATCAGTTTTTGTTTTATGTTTTACAGCTAAAAATAAACCTGAACAATCCTGCAGCGTTCTTCTCACATTCTTACGTTGTTGTCTTTGTTGGGTTTTTTTTTGAACACGTTGTTCTCCAGAATCTATTTCAGTCTGACCCGTAAACCTTCATCCTCCACCTGTGTAGGAGCTTCATCCTCTCACAGGTGAGATCATCACTACCTCTGTTGTCATGGAAACATGTACGCCTACATCCTGGAGAAAACTTCACTAAAGACATTTTTTTTATTGTGACAACAGGAACACTTTTCTCCACATGCAGATGTTCTGATCCCAGCTGAGACATTATTTTATCTTATCCTGCCGAAACTGAACAAAAACTAAAAAGTACTTTTAACACTTTTCAATCACTGCTGCTGCGTGGAATTAAAGGAACATTCCAGAATGAAATTAACCCTCAGGTCCAAAACTAGATGGAAGGAACCAAATAAAGGTCATTAATGGAGAACAGGAGCCTCGTCACGATAAATAACTGATGAAATTAAAAAATGTCATTTATGTGCAGGTGATCAAACACCTCAGTGATGAAGGTCATTTTAACTTTATATGAGAACAGAAGATAAAAACCTGGTCAGATAAACATCTATTTCTGCCTCCTGCCATCTTCTTAGAAGTCCAACTGCACATATAGAGGCTGCAGTTCCTCTACCGACCACTAGAGGCTGCAGTTCCTCTACCGACCACTAGAGGCTGCAGTTCCTCTACTGACCACTAGAGGCTGCAGTTCCTCTACTGACCACTAGAGGCTGCAGTTCCTCTACGACCACTAGAGGCTGCAGTTCCTCTACCGACCACTAGAGACTGCAGTTCCTCTACCGACCACTAGAGACTGCAGTTCCTCTACCGACCACTAGAGGCTGCAGTTCCTCTACCGACCACTAGAGACTGCAGTTCCTCTACCGACCACTAGAGGCTGCAGTTCCTCCACCGACCGCTAGAGGCTGCGGTTCCTCTACCGACCGCTAGAGGCGGCAGTTCCTCTACCGACCACGAGGCTGCAGTTCCTCTACCGACCGCTAGAGGCTGCAGTTCCTCCACCGACCGCTAGAGGCGGCAGTTCCTCTACCGACCACGAGACTGCAGTTCCTCTACCGACCGCTAGAGGCTGCAGTTCCTCTACCGACCGCTAGAGGCTGCGGTTCCTCTACCGACCGCTAGAGGCTGCAGTTCCTCTACCGACCACTAGAGGCTGCAGTTCCTCTACCGACCACTAGAGGCTGCAGTTCCTCTACCGACCACTAGAGGCTGCAATCTCAACTTTTTAAAATGTATTTACAATTTATTGACTTCTGCAAAATCACAACATTTTGACATTAAATTAAAAATTAATATCACTATAAATTCACTTATTTTTGTAAAATTACATATTACTTTTAAAATAAATAAAATTACTAATTAGTTTGACAGAAATGACTTTTTATCTAAAATCTAAAATTATCAACTTTTTGTTGGAAACAACTTTTATATATTTGAAAAACTTGTCCAGTCACAACTGATTGAAACTCTTAATTTCCTAAATAAGTGCCTTCAGCCACAGAAAAGATTGTTTTTCCTCATTTATCCTCTTTAAATTGTGACATTAGTTCATTATTGAGTCGTTGTGTTTGTAACAAAGACGAAACCTGCAGGACTCAAATATTGATCCAGTTCAGCATCTTTAATCTGATATGACCAAAGAAAGTCAAATAATACATGCACTTTATATGTGTGTCATCCATCAGCATTAAAAAATGTACAAGTTTACTCATCAGACACCAAACAAGCATTTAGCGCTTAGCCCCGCCCACTTCAAGGACCCCACAACCCTGCCAGGCCGACACAGAGGAGCAAATATACAAAATATTCATGTTTTTACACCAGAGTACAGTTACATGCTGTCACCATGACGGCGCGCCATCCACACCTGTGCTCAGGTGTTCAGGTCCGCACGGATGTGACACGCCGGTCCCGCACGCCTGTGATGTCATCATGGGATTTAAAGTGGAACCAAACCTCAGAGAACTGTTCCAGCGGGCAACAACTCAGCCAATCAGAGCAGGGTTTGTTTTGTGGGCGGAGCCTGATTTCAGAGGATCTGGTTTAAAGCTGAATGTGGTCTCTGTTACCTCCTGGACCAGGTGTTCCTGGGAACGAAGGCGCACCTGGACTCACCGGTTCTCTTATTTCTGTTTCTGTCCCGGTTCAACGTGGTTCAGAGCGACTGAAGGAAACCTCGCGTGTCTTCGTCCTCGAGGACCAAACCTCAAGGACATTTTTCAGTCGTCTTGTGAGCCCTGCAGACCTCGAGGTTGGATTCCAATTTAAAGGGACCGACCTTGTAAATTGGCTGAGTTTGAACAAAAAACCCTCAAAATCACATTTACACCAAAAAAAAGCCGCTGTGTTTAATTAGCATGCGAGTTAACGTGACGGTTTGAGTTAAAACGGTTTCTAACGACTGATGTTGGGATTCTTATGGGTCGACGTCTCTGGGACGAGCTTGAACCGGTCCATGAACACTGACAGACATCTGATCAACATCCGTCCTCCTGTTAGCAGGAGCAGCTCTGATTAAGCTAACGTCTGTAATCGTTACCCTGGAGCTAACGGCTCCTGATGGACCGTTGGAGACGTTCTGGGACGAGCTGGAACCGGTCCATGAACGCTGACAGACATCTGATCAACATCCGTCCTCCTGTTAGCAAGAGCAGCTCTGTTTAAGCTAACGTCTGTAATCGTAACCCTGGAGCTAACGGCTCCTGATGGACCGTTGGAGACGTTCTGGGACGAGCTGGAACCGGTCCATGAACGCTGACAGACATCTGATCAAAATCCGTCCTCCTGTTAGCAGGAGCAGCTCTGTTTAAGCTAACGTCTGTAATCGTTACCCTGGAGCTAACGGCTCCTGATGGACCGTTGGAGACGATCTGGGACGAGCTGGAACCGGTCCATGAACGCTGACAGACATCTGATCAACATCCGTCCTCCTGTTAGCAAGAGCAGCTCTGTTTAAGCTAACGTCTGTAATCGTTACCCTGGAGCTAACGGCTCCTGATGGACCGTTGGAGACATTCTGGGACGAGCTGGAACCGGTCCATGAACGCTGACAGACATCTGATCAACATCCGTCCTCCTGTTAGCAAGAGCAGCTCTGTTTAAGCTAACGTCTGTAATCGTTACCCTGGAGCTAACGGCTCCTGATGGACCGTTGGAGACGTTCTGGGACGAGCTGGAACCGGTCCATGAACGCTGACAGACATCTGATCAACATCCGTCCTCCTGTTAGCAGGAGCAGCTCTGTTTAAGCTAACGTCTGTAATCGTTACCCTGGAGCTAACGGCTCCTGATGGACCGTTGGAGATGTTCTGGGACGAGCTGGAACCGGTCCATGAACGCTGACAGACATCTGATCAACATCCGTCCTCCTGTTAGCAAGAGCAGCTCTGATTAAGCTAACGTCTGTAATCGTTACCCTGGAGCTAACGGCTCCTGATGGACCGTTGGAGACGTTCTGGGACGAGCTGGAACCAGTCCATGAACGCTGACAGACATCTGATCAACATCCGTCCTCCTGTTAGCAAGAGCAGCTCTGTTTAAGCTAACGTCTGTAATCGTTACCCTGGAGCTAACGGCTCCTGATGGACTGTTGGAGACGTTCTGCGATGAGCTGGAACCGGTCCATGAACGCTAACAGACATCTGATCAACATCCGTCCTCCTGTTAGCAGGAGCAGCTCTGTTTAAGCTAACGTCTGTAATCGTTACCCTGGAGCTAACGGCTCCTGATGGACCGTTGGAGACGTTCTGGGACGAGCTGGAACTGGTCCATGAACGCTGACAGACATCTGATCAACATCCGTCCTCCTGTTAGCAGGAGCAGCTCTGATTAAGCTAACGTCTGTAATCGTTACCCTGGAGCTAACGGCTCCTGATGGACTGTTGGAGACGTTCTGGGACGAGCTGGAACCGGTCCATGAACGCTGACAGACATCTGATCAACATCCGTCCTCCTGTTAGCAGGAGCAGCTCTGTTTAAGCTAATGTCTGTAATCGTTACCCTGGAGCTAACGGCTCCTGATGGACCGTTGGAGAGGTTCTGGGACGAGCTGGAACCGGTCCATGAACGCTGACAGACATCTGATCAACATCCGTCCTCCTGTTAGCAAGAGCAGCTCTGTTTAAGCTAACGTCTGTAATCGTTACCCTGGAGCTAACGGCTCCTGATGGACCGTTGGAGACGTTCTGGGACGAGCTGGAACCGGTCCATGAACGCTGACAGACATCTGATCAACATCCGTCCACCTGTTAGCAAGAGCAACTCTGTTTAAGCTAACGTCTGTAATCGTTACCCTGGAGCTAACGGCTCCTGATGGACCGCTGGAGACGTTCTGGGACGAGCTGGAACCGGTCCATGAACGCTGACAGACATCTGATCAACATCCGTCCTCCTGTTAGCAAGAGCAGCTCTGTTTAAGCTAACGTCTGTAATCGTTACCCTGGAGCTAACGGCTCCTGATGGACCGTTGGAGACATTCTGGGACTGAGCGACTCATCACATCAACTTTCCTGATGTGGCCCGGCCAAAAACGGTCTCCTGAACTGCCACATCAGGGTTCTGCTTCAGGAAGCGGGTTCGGTGTCGGATCTGAGCATGTTGGGCTGAAAACGAAGGAATCTCTGTACAGTTCCAGATACGAACCAATCACACGGCCCGTAGGTTCCACCTCTTTACCTGCTGTCCAGGTAACGTTTCCTCCTGCAGCTGTTGCACCGGACAACAGGCACCTGCACAGGTGGACTCCAGGTGGAGCTCAAGCTCCTCCCCCTCTGACCTCTGATTGGACAAGAGGATGACTGAGCAGCTGTTTCGCCCGCAGCTGATTTTATGATAAAGTTACAATTTTATGTAACTTTAGTTTGTGAAATTTTATGACAAAGTTCCAAATTGTACTTTTATGTCAGAAGTTATGATATCTAACAACAGAAAAGTTAAATTATTGAGTTAAAAAGACTTTTTTTTAGATTTTGCACAGTTTTGATCTTGTGATTACAGGACAAGTTCTTTATTTGTAATTTTACGTCAACTTAAAATTTCAAATTTCACAAATGTGTTAGAGAAAAATAAATTTTACAAAATTATAGCTTTTATTTTTTAATTATGATTTCATGTCCCAAAAAAAATTTTCTGGGCCAAATTTTTACAATTTTGTCCTAAAACTTTTAGTCATAAAATTGCGACTTTTGTCGAATTTTATTTTAGTTGTAAAAATCATGACTTTTTTACTGAATATAATAACTTTTTGTTGTAATAATTGTCGTGAATGTCGTATAACTGAAACTTTGTTGTAAAATCATGAATTTCATAACTTTGCAGCTTTTTTTCGTAAAAAGTGAACATGTATGGCAAAATCTCAAATTTTTGCAAAATTCTGTCGTAAATTTGTGACTCTTGTTTGAAAATCGTGACTCGTTAAATCCCAGAGTTTTGTCATCAGACGGCTGTTTCTGGCGGTGAAACAGATGCTAGCGGTCGCTTAAAATGCGTTTGGTTGTTTTTACAACAAAAGTCTGCAAAAGTCGCAGTTTTAGGACAAAAAGTTGGGACCGTTTGTCCAAAGTGGACCCACGGCAGTTTATCCCTCATGAGTCCGGTGTATTCGGCCCACATCGGCCCGGTGATCCTGAAACCAGAGGAGGCCCGGGCCATCCGGCCATTATGGGCCCGTAAGGTCTCTGGTGGGTCACTGGGCGCCGATCCGTCTCTGGAAAACTGAAATTAAAGGGAGGGTAAGGAGTTTCTGGACAAACCCTCCAAACCCTGAGATGAGAAGTTCAGAGTTTCTGGTTTCAAATCTGACCCAGATAACAGTCTGTTTCAGATGCAGGTTTCTGTGGTTCTGATCCGAGGACGGTGGCCGTCCCCGGCCCGTCGTCAGGGCTACCTTCTGAAACTCGGGGCACATCTGGCTCAAGCAACCCGACTCTGACCCGGTTCCTGACCTTTGGGACCTTTTGGACCCTTGTGGTGGTTTCCAGAGCCACAACTGAGCCGTGAGAGCCAGAACTGTCCCAGATTGGACCCAAATGGGTCTCTGGGGAGTTAAGTTTGTGCGGCGCAGCTATAAAAAGACTTCATCACCATGGCAACGCCAGCTGCTTTTCCTCGTTACAATCAGAGCTTTTATTGATGTCGCGCTGAACGACTGCAGCGGTGAAGGAGAGAGCTGACGAGGGAGAAACTTAAATATTTGATGACATTAATGACGCTAATTTGAGTGACTGACAGCAGGATGTCCAACCACACTGGGACGTCCTTTACTGGCAGAACTGGGACGACATTAAAAACCATCAATTTTGTTTTTAACTGGTGGTTTAAAATCCTGTGAAACTGTTATTTGATTGCTCCAGAATAAAACTAGAAACGTATCTGGACCAAAATAAAATAAAGTACACGCTTAAAGTGTTTAGTCATTTATTTCTACACTCAGATAATCATCAGATTTTGATTTAAATCGTGTCTTTTTTTATATAAGAAATTACGGATTTTCCAAGATCACGACTTTTTGCTTTAGTCACATGATCAGTTTTCTGTAAAGCTGCAACTTTCTAACTCAATATTGAAACTTTTTGTTATAAAATTTCAACTCATAAAATTGAGAAATTCGTATTGTTGCATTGTACTTTTTTTTGCAAAATTGTGACTTTATGTAAAATTCCAACTTTATATCACAAAAAACTGCAACTTTATTATTACATGTTTTGATGTAAACTCATGAATTTGACAAAGTTGCAACTTTTTAAATTAAAATTAAAACTTTTTGTCATAAAATTTCAACTCATAAAATTGAGAAATTCGTATAATTAAACTTTGTATAATTAAAATCACTAATTTTGCAATTTTGTTGTAAAATCAAAAGATTTTTTTTTGAGTAAAAAAACATTCAGTTTTTGTTGTGTTGTACTTTTTTTTGCAAAATTGTGACATTTTTTTATGTAAATTTCCAACTTTATATCACAAAAAACTGCAACTTTATTATTACATGTTTTGATGTAAACTCATTAATTTGACAAAGTTACAACTTTTTAAATTAATATTGAAATGTTTTGTCATAAAATTTCAACTCATAAAATTGTGAATTTGGTATAATTAAATTTTGTATAATTAAAATCCCTAATTTTGCAATCTTGTTTTAAAATCAAAATAATTTTTTTCAAGTAAAAAACATTCAATTGTGTCACGCTGTACTTTTTTTTGCAAAATTGTGACTTTTTGATGTAAAATTTCCTGACTTTATATCACAAATAACTGCAACTTTATTATTACAACATGTTTCGATGTAAACTCATGAATTTGACAAAGTTGCAACTTTTTAACTTAACATTATATTTTTTTCAAAAATATCAAACTTTTACAAAATCACAGCTTTTATTTTTATGTCCCCCCAAAAAATTTTCTGGGCCAAATTTTTACAAATTTATCCTAAAACCTTTAGTTATAAAATTGCGACTTTTCACAACTTTTTAACTGAATATTGTAACTTTTTGTTGTTAAATACTGACGTGAATGTCGTATAACAGAAACTTCGTTGTAAAATTACGAATTCTGAAATTCTAAAACATTTCAGCTTTTTTCGTAAAAAGTAAACGTATACGGTAAAATCCCAAATTTTGCAAAATTCTGTCATAAATTTTTGACTCTTGTTTGAAAATCGTGACTCGTTAAACCCAAGATTTTCGTCATCAGACGGCTGCTTCTGATGGTGAAACAGCTGCTCGGCGGTTGCTCAGCTGGAACGACACCTGTCAGGTCGGAGGTCAGAGGGGGAGGAGCATCAGCGCCACCCGGAGGCCACCTGTGCTTGTACCTGACAAATAATCTCAAATTTCCAGATCTGAGTTTTCAGAAGGAGTGAGGGACGTCCTGGTTTAACCTTCTCGTCCTCCCTGCGTTTGTGTCTCCAGATCATTAGGCATCATGCTTTTATTTTGGAAGCCCCTGTACAGGAAGAGGTAGAGCGTGTGGTTTCAGACCAGATGAAAGGGTTTGACTCCTCAACGAAAGTTTCAGATTTGTATTTCTGGGGGCTCGAACACCGAACGTGTCTCCGGTTGAGTCGACGACTCGACTGAAACCAAACCACCGTATTTACAGACGTAAAGAGCGTCATCACAGCCGATAAACCGTAAACAACACGACGTTTCACGAAGCTCACGAACACGAGTCACTGAACTCACCTGGACGCTACACGACCTACTCAAACAGCTGCGGAGTCTTTGGGAGTCAACAGCGACGAGTAGAAAGGATTTAAAAAAAAAACCAACTCTGAGAAGCAGAAGTGTGAGTTTTACAGCAACACTGAAGTCTGTTTTAAAACCGAACCAGGTGGAGCTGCTCGTCCAGCAGACCAAAGTTCAACCACAGACGTTCAGCTCCGTCCTGAACGTTCCAGAAAGAGTTCATCTTCTAGCAGATGAGGAAGGAGTCTCTGTGTGTCTCACATCAACACTTGAAGGAAAAGTTCAACGTTTTGAGGAAAAAATAATGGACGTCTGTCTCGTGTTTTTGTGTCCTCAGTTTGGAGCAGGAGAGCGATTTAGTTTTTACAGGACTAAATTTAAAGGAGACGTATTATAAAGAGAAATGTGAAGTCTGAGAGCATAAATTAGTGTGTTTTCAGAAACATTCGGTTTTCAGGTTCAATATGGAGGAAAGAAAAGCTGCAGTTCCTCAGCTGACCAGCAGGTGCTAGCCATCCATCAGCTACCGCTGGTTTACGATCTCTTTGTTCTCACCATCACGGCGTATTGCGTGACATCACGTGTTGTATCCGTCTGCCGGTTGTTTGTCGACTCTGCAGCGTTGTTTTTTTTTTTTACAGTCGTCCTGCTCTTGGGTCGGTTTGTTCCGGATCTCACCGTCTCTCAAACCTCCTGAAACCGCCAGAAATGGCTCAAAATGTTGAACTGTTCCTTTAAAGTAAACTGGAGACCAAACTGAACGTTGAAGCTCTCCGTTCGTCATCCCCTCTAGACTGCTGCTGTAAAACAAAAACAAAAACCTACACCCAGAAGTGATTACAATCAGAGGAGGAGTTAGCAACGTGAACACTCACCACGCTGCAGCAGGATTGGTCGGGAGGTTAAATAAGTCCAGAGGTCCGTTTGTACGTCAGTCTGGACTGAAGATGTTTGACGGGACGTTCCTGGACCTCTGAGAGCAGCCGAGGCAGCGGGTGAAAGGTCGACCCATTTATGAGATCACCTACGAGTACCTGAACCTCACAGGAACCAGCGCTGCTCTACATTCGCTCTGGGGCTCCTCTGGAGGAGCTCTGTGATGCTCACAGTTCACGGAGGATCCTGAACCGTAAGGATGATCCGAGCAGCTGCAGGACCGGGGGGTCGTGGTGGTGTTGGTCATGAGTCAGCCGGGCGTCACGTGTGATCTGGTTTCTGCTCCCAGGGTTAAGGTTAGGGTTAGCATTAAGGGTTAGGAGTTAGGAGTTAGGGGTTAGGATTAGGGTTGGGGTTAAGGGTTAGGGGTTAGGGTTACGGTTAGCTTTAAGGGTTGGGGTTAGGGGTTAGGGTTAGGGTTAGCGTTAAGGGTTAGTAGTTAGGGTTAGCGTTAACGGTTAGGAGTTAGGGGTTAGGGGTTAGGGTTAGGGTTAGGCAGGGTTAAGGGTTAAGGGTTAGGGGGTTTAGGGGGTTAGGGGTTAGGGTTAGGGTTAGGAGTTAGGGGTTAGGGTTAGGGTTAGGGTTAAGGGTTAGGAG
Source organism: Hirundichthys speculiger (assembly GCA_018398805.1). Taxonomy (NCBI): domain Eukaryota; kingdom Metazoa; phylum Chordata; class Actinopteri; order Beloniformes; family Exocoetidae; genus Hirundichthys; species Hirundichthys speculiger. Next base: position 210,616 of record JAGFBZ010002295.1, on the reverse strand, counting down.
TTAGGGGTTAGGGTTAGCGTTAACGGGTTAGGGTTAGGAGTTAGGGGTTAGGGTTAGCGTTAAGGGTTAGGGTTAGGGGCGTTAAGGGTTAGGAGTTAGGGGTTAGGGTTAGGGTTAGCGTTAAGGGTTAGGGTTAGGGGTTAGGGGTTAGGGTTAGAGTTAATGGTTAGGAGTTAGGGGTTAGGGTAAGGGTTAGCGTTAAGGGTTAGGGTTAGGGTTAGCGTTAGGGTTAGCGTTAAGGGTTAGGGTTAGGGGTTAGGGTTAGCGTTAAGGGTTAGGAGTTAGGGGTTAGGGTTAGGGTTAGCGTTAAGGGTTAGGGGTTAGGGGTTAGGGTTAGCGTTAGCGTTAGGGGGGTTAGGAGTTAGGGGTTAGGGTTAGCGTTTAGGGTTAGGGGTTAGGGTTAGGGTTAGCGTTACACTGGGTTAGCATTAGTGTTAGCTAACCCAGGAAGCTGCGTGTGATGTGATGCATCTGTTATCTGATGGACGGCTGAATCGTGTGGTTTTCGGGTCTTTGTCTTCGAGCAGAGCGCCAGGCGATCACTGGCAGCGGGCGGTCTCGCCGCCGGGCTCTGCCCCGGGACTGAAGCCGTTGCTGAGGTTGTTGGGGCTCGGAGGCGAGCCCGAAGGAGGTGCAGCCTCGACTCTGGAGGCGGGGCCTATGACGGAGCAGCTCTTCTGCGGCAGCCGGGGTTGGACCAGCATGGTTTTGGGGATGACCGACGCCTGGCGGAGCCCATCGGAACGCAGAGGCGGCCTGGTGAGGGCGGGACCCGTGGGCGCGGGGGCGGGGCCCGCGGGAGGGACGTCGGATCGGGGAGGGTTGGGGCTGCACGGGGGGGAGGGGCTGAGGAGCACTTTGGTCGGCGAGCTTGGGTTCGACTTCCTGCGGCACCTGTTGGTCCGGTGAAGGTGCGTCTTTGTCTTCGGGGGCGGGGCCTGTGGACTCGGGAGGCGGGTCCTGCTGGATGCTGCTCTGCCTGGACGTCCCTGAACCGGGCATCTCACAGCTGTCGGTGCGACGCCGGGAGCCCTCGTGCATTCGACTGGTGGCCACAACGGCCTTCATGGCGGCCGCCTGTCGACACACATATAAAATAAAATAAAATAAAATATAATAATACAACATGAAATGAAATGAATGAATGAAAAATACTTTATTAATCCCAGAAGGGAAATTCAACGTTGTAGTAAGGTTTTTTTTTTTTCCAACAATAAATAAATGACAGCAATAATGATATTGAATTAATAATAATTAAAAATTATAATAAAAATAATAATAAAATAATTCATAAAAACATGATATAATATAATACAACATAACATAATAGTTTTGTCTAATATAACTTGTTTTGATGTACAATTATTTATTTTAAAAAATCATAAAAATACTACAGATTTTTTTTTATTGTGACTTTTTTCTTTAGTCAGCAACATTTTATTACACTATGTTTTTTTTCTTTTGTTTTGTCTTTTTTGTTCTAAAAGGTCGAAACACGATCGATTTTCTGTAAAAATCGCAGATTTTTCAAAACCACGACCTTGTGTTAATATTTCAACTTTTCTGTCGTAAAATATCGACTTTTGTGAAACCTTTAAAAATAAAGTTACTAATTTGTCATAAAGTCAAGAATTTTTGCTGCAAAACAAAATTTTTTGACTGTCACAAATATTTGCTGTAAAATCGTGAATTTTGAAATAATTAAGCTTTTTGTCATAAATATTAAATGTGATCAAATTTTAGATTTCACAAAATCACAACTACAGAATTTACAAACTGAATTTACAATTCAAACCTATTTTGTCATAAAATCACAACTTTTGTAGTATTAAAATGTAAAAATGACAGATTTAAAATCTAACTCACAAAATCGATACTTTCTGAACCAGAATTACAACTTTATTTCCTAAAATCAAAAATTTAACCGTAAAACGATCAGTCGCAATTTCACCAAAAAACCAACAAAAACAAGCAATTCTACAGAGGTCACAAAAAGTCAAAAAGCTACAATATTTTGTCAAAATTTGACAAATTTGTCAGTTATATGACAAAAATCATGATTTGATGTCTAAACATGAATTTTGCAAACTGAATTTACAATTCAAACATTTTTGTCATAAAATCACAACTTTTTGTAGTATTAAAATGTAAAAATGATGTTAAAATCTAACTCTCACAAAATCAAACTCTGCACCAGAATTACAACTTTATTTCCTAAAATTAAAAAATTTCTGTTGTGAAATCATTAATTTTCACAAAATTTGCAAATTCACGTTTAGACATCAAATCATGATTTTTGTCATAACATTTTGACAAAATATTGCAGCTTTTTAACATTTTGTGACCTCCGTAGAATTGCTTGTTTTTGTTGTTTTTTTGGTGAAATTGCGACTGAACGTTTAACGGTGAAACAGCGGTTCAGTCGCTCAGCTGGAAGGACACCTGTCAGGTCGGGGGTCAGAGGGGGAGGAGCCTTAGCGCCACCTGGTGTCTACGTCTATTAGCCACGATATAAGCAGGAGACAGAGAAACGTTCCTCTGAGCGGGAAGTCAGTCGTGACCTGGAGTTGAGCCTGATTTTAAAGTATTTAATGTCCCTTTAAATCTTCTGCGTCTCCGTCTGTGATTCTGGGTAACAAACCTTGAGTTTGCGGCGAGCGTTGAACTCCTGCAGCTTCCTCTGGGTGGTGTCCATGTGGGAGAAGCGAGCAGCTTTACCCAGAACCCACGGGTGCTGCAGGGCCTCCTGGACGCTGAGGCGCTTGAGAGGGTCGAGGACGATCAGTTTACTGACCTGCAGGGGGAGCCACAGGGACAGAAACCAGTTTAGACCCAGTCTGGTATTTACAGGACCTGGACTGGAGCTCCAGGAGGTTCCAGACCGTCGTGGATTCAGGACTCAGCGCTCAGAGTGAGAAGATACCAGCTGTTGACTGAACACGGTCGCTTCTGTTCATCTCTAATCAAGATTCAATATTTATCATGACTGTATAAAAATATATACAACCGGATTAAATAAATTCACAGTAAATAGCTGAATTATCATTAAAGATCTATTCTCCTTAAAAATTAAAATAAATACTTAGATAAATACATATTCACAATTGCAGGTTCTGGTGTCTGATCAATATCGTCGTTATTGCATCGATGCGTCTCATGTTTAGACAAACACTCATTTTGTAGAACGGCACATTTTAGTTGTAAAACTTACGTGTTTTTTGTAAGATCGAGACTCTTAAATTTCAATATTTTAGTGCTAAAATAGTGACTTTAATACAGTCCTTCTCAAATAGTGGGGGGGTGACCCATTGGGGGGGTGCGGTGCGATACCAGGGGGGGCGTGTGTGAACCTGGGGAACAAGGCTTTTTTTTTTTCCCCATCCTGGAATAAAGTGTAATTGCACATATACTCCACTAGGGGGCAGTGTTGCTCTCATTGTCACAGTCTGCGCAGGGAGTTTTAGCTATATTGTGTCGGGTTTTTGTTTTGCACGGACATGCGCGCATGCAGCACAGAGCAGCAGATATGAAGTGAAAAAACCTTCAAGAAAATATTTAACAGATGAAAAGAAAAGTGGAGAGAGGCGGAGATAAAGAGACAAACGAAAGTCAGCAGAAAGTTAAGACGAGGAAATGTGACGATGCTAATGTAGCGCTTGGCTTCACTGCGACTACGGCGAGATTGATGCACTTTACAGACTAAAAAATGTTAATAAGGATACAGTGTGATACAGAGATGTACTTATAACAATTTTATAGACAAATGATACTATTTATAGTTGCAGTGGAGGGTGGGGGGGGGCGTGAAATGTTTTTTCGTTTTCCTGGGGGGGGGGGGGCGCAGCAGAAAATAATAGAGAAGCACTGCTTAATAGGAACTTTGTTATAAAATCTAAAAATTTTAAAAATCGTGATTTTTTTTAAATGAAATCACAATTTTCTATCATGAAATAAATTTTTACAAAATCGTAAAACTTCGAAACTTTTTGATGTAAAAATTGTGACTTTTGCAGAATTGAACATTTTTCTCGTAAAAGAATCACAATTTTTTGTTGTAAAATCGTGACTTTTTGACACAAGACTACGACTTTGAAGGTGAGGTTATACTGAACAATGTCAGACTGAAGGAGGAACTCACCAGGTCCTTGGCGTTCAGAGAGACCTCGTCCCACCACGGAGACACGAACTCGTAGTCACAGTTCAGGATGCGGCTGTACATGTACTGATCCCCCCTCGGGTCGAAGAACGGCTCAAAGCCACAGAGTCTGGAGGACAGGGGGGCGGAGCTTAGATGAATGACATCAAAGCTTCCTGCATTCATTCTCAACCAACTCAGATAGGAACACGAGCCAGAAGTGATTAAAAAAGACCTCCTCATTAGTAAACCTGAATAATTTGAGTCTTAAAATCAATAGAAGCAGGTGCGTCCACAGCCAGACCCCAGGTGGCGCTCAAGCTCCTCCCCCTTCACCCTCTGACTGGACAGGTGTCATTTCTGCAGAACCACCTGAGGAGCTGTTTCAGCGTTGCAGCGATCAGACATCAAAAAGTTGAAATAAAAAAATTGAAACAAAAAAGTTGAACATTTTTGACGACAAAGTTGGAAATCTATATTTAAAGAAAAAGAGGAGATTAAAAAGCAATTTGAAAGTTAATATTTGATAATAAAAAGTTTCCATTTTAATTTAAAAAGCGAATTTTTTAAACACATTTCTTGATATTTACAACAAAAATGTGCAAAAATGTGTAATAATGGCAATAAAAAATTAAAATTTTTTTGGTCAAAAACTTTGTTTTGTAAATTTTGAGATTTGATGTCAAAAACTCACCTTTTACCACAAAGTTGTCACAAATTTGTAACAAAAATGTTTGGCCGTTGAAATTTTATACCAAAAGGCTGCAATTTTGATAAAAGGAAACTTTGCAACAAAAGTTTCAATATAGAGTTAAAAAGTGAAAAAATGTTTGACTTTCATGGCAAAATGTAAAGATTATAAGATATAAAGTTGCATCTATAAACATTTTCTGCAATTTTGTAACAAAGTTATAACTTTAATTCAAAGGTCACAAATTTGTGAAACTTTTTATTAAAAAAGACAATTTTTACAAAAAAGTTGCAATTGTGTAAAATTTTCTTTTTTACAGCAAAAATCCTTGATTTATGGCACTAAAAGTGGAAGTTATACCAAAGTCACAACTTTAAGTCAAACTTTTCATTTTTTTCAAAATGTTGGGATTTTGCAAAAGTTGATATTTTACTACAAAAATCTGCAACATTAAGTTAGGATAAGCAGTTTTACGAAGATTGTTACTCTCTCAACGTATCTGTTTGGTTAAATTAAGTAGAACTGTAAATTATACACTAATATTATATAATAATAATATACAGTGGTACCTCTACTTACGAACGTTTCTACATACGAAATTTTCAGGTTATGAAACACATCAACGGGAAAATATTACCTCTAGTTACTGAAGAAATTTCAGAATACGAAAGGCTAAAATCCATTAGCGCTGCTACTCGCAGCTCCCAGAGTTTACTGAACGTAAACATAGCTGTCGGCTCTGGATCTCGGTTTGAAAGCGGTGCATCTGAGCTGCTCAGCCATTGGCTATCGCTTAGCATCTTCCTGGCATCCCATTGGCTATCTCTTAGCATCTTCCTGGCATCCCGTTGGCTATCGCTTAGCATCTTCCTGGCATCCCATTGGCTATCGCGTATCTTCCTGGCATCCCACTTGCTTAGCATCTTCCTGGCATCAATCTGGCTATCGCTTGTAGCTCGCTTAGCAATTCCTGGCATCCCGTTGCTATCGCTTAGCATCTTCCTGGCATCCCGTTGGCTATCAATCTTCCTGTATCCTGGCTGCTTAGCATCTCCTGGCATCCCATTGCTATCACTTAGCATCTTCGTGGTATCCCATTGGCTGTAGCATCTTCATGGCTAAGGGCCCTTTGTCGCGTGCACCATAAACGAACAATTTACCTCCACCAAGGAGGTTACGTTTCTCGGCATCTGTCTGTCTGTTCAAGATACTCAAAAATCTGGATGATTTGATTAAATTTTCAGGAGTTGTCTGAAAAGGAAGCTGATTTCATGGCTGTGATCCGAAATCCTATCTGGTCGATAAGAGATCTTAACAAAAGGGCAGCGTTTAAGTCATACCCTGACGGTTCCAGTTCGTCCATGTTAATAACGTTCTTCTACACGGACTAGGGTCTGCTATGGCGTCCCACAGGGTTCAGTTCTGGGACCAATCCTTTTTACTTTATACATGTTGCCCTTGGGAAAAATTCCAGAGCCATGGCATAAACTTTCATTTCTACGCTGATGATACGCAGGTACTTATCTATGAAACCAGAGGAAACAAAACCTTTGGCTAAACTTCAAGGGTGTCTTAATGACATTAAGTCCTGGATGTCCTCTAACTTTTTGCTTTTAAACTCGGATAAACAGAGGTTATTGTCTTTGGTCCAAACACCTGAGGAAGGATTACTGGGTTACGCTGGCTTCCAGCACAGCTGTGAAAAACCTTGGAGTCATTTTGATCAGGATATGTCATTTAAGCAGCATATTAATCAGGTTTGCAAGACTGCCTTTTTTCATCTCCGAAATATTGCCAAAATTAGGAGCATCCTCTCCCAGGGTGATGCCGAAAATTAATCCACGCTTTTGTCAGTTCTAGACTGGATTATTGTAATGCGTTTACAGGATGTCCGAAAAGCTCGCTGAATAGCCTTCAATGATCCCGCAGCAGCGAGGGTGCTGACAGGAATAAGCGAGATCGCATCTCTCCATCGCTTCCCGTGAATTTATTGAGTTTAAAATTCTGCTTCTTGCATAAAGCCCTAATTGCTCCATGCTATTTACAAGACTTGATAGTGTTATTCCTAATAGAGTCCGCTTCAGAGTGCAGGGGTTACTCGTGTTCCTGAATATCTAAAAGTAGGTTTGGAGGACGGGCCTTCTGCTACAGGCACCTTTTTTATGGAACCAGCTACCATTTTGGGTTAAGGAGGCTGACACCACCTCCACTTTTAAAACTAAATTGAAAACATTTCTGTTTAGTAAGCCTACAATTAGTCTAATCTATAGTGTTGTAGGGGCTAATAGTTATAACTATAGTTGTAGTAGCTCAGACTAGAGTAGCTGTCTTAATCACAGCTTCGTCATAGCTATGCTGCTAAGGCCTACGCTACAGGGGGACACCAACATGATCTGCTGAGTGGTGTCTCCATGCTTTCTCCTTTGCTTTCCTCCTCCCTTCCTCCTCCTCCAGCTCATAATTATTTGGGAGCACCTTGTTACTGAAACTGTGCCCCATATTCTTTGCTTTCCTTGGTTTGTTGTGCTGGTTTTGCCTCCTTTTTCTTTCTGTGTATTTGCAGGCCAGAGTGTCCTGGGTTTCATGCTGACTTGCAGTTCCATCCTCTGTCCATCCCGGGGTTCACTCCACTTGTTTTTGGGTGCCGACTGACGTGGTGATCGGCGACCTGGTCTGGCCATCTATCCCAGTTGCACCTCCATCTGTTTATGTTTTGGCCATTGTATTTAGTCATTTGTGTGCTCTCCTTTTCTGTCCTCCATCTTCTCTCATCCTCTCTCTGTTGTTTCCCCCTTGTTTTCTTCTTACCGGCGGCCTTCGGCAGGAGGGTCCCCCCATATGAGCCAGGTCTGCTCAAGGTTTCTTCTCTTAAATGGAGTTTTTCCTTGCCACTGTTTGGCATTAAGGTTTTTTTTCTCCCTACGGGAGTTTTTTATGCCATTATCATTGATTGGATTTAATATTATAATCTTAGTTAATGATATTTTGGGGGTCATGCTCAGGTCTGTAAAGCGCCTAGAGACAATTGTCATTGTAACAGACGCTATACAAATAAAATTGAAATTGTATTTCTTACAGGTTTACATGTCATTTCATGTATTATCTATAATTTATTAAAAAAATTATGTTCGAATTTTGGGCGGCTTGGAACGGATTAGGACATTTACATGGAAAACACGTCTCTACTTATGAAAGTTTCAGGTTACGAAACTACTTCCAGAACCAGTTAATTTCGTAAATAGAGGTACCGCTGTATGTTATTGAACCCAGTTCACTCTTTTTGGTGTCTGTGCACGGACCTAAAGGGAAGTTTAATGTTAAACCTCCTGCAGACCAGAGGAGGCCAGTTCTCTCAGGAGGAGAACCCACACCAGTGTGGTTCTGGACTGGTTCTGTACCGTCACACCCATCTGAAAGCACCATTAACACCAGATTAATCTTTGAGGACAGATGGAGACTCGCTTCTCAGTGTGTTACCGCCTTTAATGGCTGTGATGACACAGACGGAAGAGCGTAAAACTTGGACGTGAGATCTGCGCTGATGAGAATGACTCAGAACTGGATCGGCGTCAGTGTTGTGTGGCGGCGGACTGGAAACGGACTCACAGGATGTAGAGGATGACGCCCACCGACCACATGTCCACCTCAGGGCCGTAGGCATTTCCCCGCAGGATCTCTGGAGCTGCGGGCAGACGAGGCGGTTAGCTGCCAGATGGCCCAGAAATCCCACAGAGCAGCGCGTCAGTGAACGCATCGCTGCAGAACTCCGGATATGTCAGCTTAACACGAGTAAACAACACACTGATCCTGCTGGTGTCACAGCAGAAACCGAGGATGGTACCATCAGGGTCAGCGTGGTACTTCAACACACCACACTGGCAATAAAACACCAGTAGACTAATAAAAACCCAAAAACATCAATAAATATTAGCTAAAATAGGGTAAACCTTTGATCTGAACCAGGTACCTGCACAGGTGCCTGCTCAAGCTCCTCCCCCTTTGACCTCCGACCTTTAACGACCGTCGAGCAGCTGTTTTACCAACAACGCTACGTGTTTTTATCGAAAACTTTTACGGCACAAATATGCACTTCTACAAAAGTTGTGGTTTTATCACAAAAAGTCAGTCGAACTTTCGATTGAATTTCAGTAAACGTTCAAAAAGTCGTGGTTTTGTGAATTTTGAGATTTTACTGAAAATTATTGATTTGTGACAGAAATCTGCAGTTAAATGAAATTCATTTGTTTTTGAAAAAGTTGTAGTTTTATGTCGCAAAACTGATATTTTACAGCAAAAGTAACAATATTCCTGACTTTACGGCAAAATGTCAGAATTACACAACAAAAGCCCTGCTTTTACAACAAAAAGACACGATATTATATATATTATATTATATTATATTATATTATATTATATTATATTATAAATATAGTAAAGTGTCTTTTAACTGAGCGTACCTTTTCTCTTTGTTTGAGCACCTTCATCCAAAAATGTCTGTGCAAGACTCCAGTTTGAACAGAATATGTTTGCAGAAAAATTACAATTAATATAAAAGTACTGGACAATCAGTTTTCACCAAAATAAACAGCAATTTTAATCCTCTGAAAGGACTTAAACCTGATTTATTGTCTAGACAGGGTCTCTGTGGACAAACTGAGGTCAATTTGAACTATTTATGTGTACAAAAAGTGCATAAAAACTGTTTGTGCGGGAAAATCTCCACCCGGACGCTGCTATCTTGTTTTAAATCCACACTAGTTAACGGCCGATGTGTTTTGGTCTCTGCTTCCAGTGAAGTGGATCAATACTCACATATTCAGCACAAACTAGCCAACTGCTAATACAGAGACCAAAAGTGGTCCCAGGATTGATCCCTGTGGAGCACCTTTAGTTGCACTGAGGAAGCTGGAAGCTGAATCCGCCTTATAAATCATTCTCCAACCTTCCAGCGAGTATTTCCTCTAGTATGTTGAGATCAGCTGTTTCAAACGCCTTCAACAGGAAAACACGACGTTGCTCACGATCTTTAAATTCAGTTATGTCATTTATGGCGTTCCAGGTTGCTGTAATCCTGCTGAATATACGATCTACTGCAGTCATCGGTGTCAGCTGGTTCTACCTTCCTTACTACGCCAGATACCACGTCATCTTCAGTTGTTACGACACGGTCGCTTCAGGACACCTCGTTGTTGGAACTGTGTTTTCGTTTTGATGGAAACGGTCTTAGAGTTTGGGGGTTTTCCTGCTCATTTGTAAATTTGGTCATATTTGAACTTTTGCGCCCTGATTCAACACCAACTACGTCAGATACGTCTCCTCTCTGACCTGATATCAACCTCTGACACTCTGATATCACTGAAGATATTTGAATACCTCATTCAGATTAAATACTAGTACAGCTATTCCCAAACGTCAGAATACCAAAGCCCAGTTTCTGAAATGTGAAAAATCTCCACCGAAACCTTCAATCACAACTGTGATTCTGATATTAATGTAAAGGTCAACAAGGTGACACTTGTCATATTAAGTTAAAATGACAGCAGAATAACACTTAACTGGTTTGTTTTATTACTTCTTAATGTTTTTTTTTAATCGTGTCATGAATATTTGACAGTAATTAAAAACATATTTGAAAAAGATAGAGGATTTAAAACATATTTAACATTAATGACGACCTCGCACGGCCCACCTGCAGTACCACGACGGCCCACCAGGGGGCTGCAGTTTGGGAATCATTACCATAGTCCAGTGGTTCTCAAACCTTTAATCCTGCGTACCACCTGAGAAACTGTTCAGCTCTCCAAATACCACCATGATGACCAATTTTAAAATATAGCCATATATCCCTTCTCAATTACCTCTAAACTCACAGGAGAGATGTTTATTCCTTAGTGTAGTTATTTATTGTTACCTGAATTTCATTTGAAACGTATTTATAATGCATTGTATGTTTCCGATTTAATAAAAAAAAAAAACGCGTACCACAGTTTGCATTTACAAACCCAATACCAAAGAAAAAACATGAATAATAAAAGGAATACAGCATCTTCCAAATTTCATAAACCCTTATTTGATTCACAGCAGAACTCAGAAACTTATCAAGTGTTTAAACTGAATAAATGTTTCACTTTAAGAAGAGAAACAAGGTCATTTTTGGGTTTGACGGCCACAAAAGTTCTCAAATAAATCTCAGAGGCTTGAATCAGAGGCAGCAGCAGCCTCTGAGGAGAACCGTGACCTGGATGCCAACTAAAACGTCTCAGGAACGTTGATGTTTAACTGCTGAGCAGCATCACTCCTTCAACAGCAGTCCACGTACTCGCTTTCATCATCATTTCTGAATAAAATATGGTGTTATGAGATTGTATTTTCCTGCCACTGAGTTCTTTACTCACCACAGTATCCTGGAGTACCACACACCGTCTTCATGGTCACCTGGTCGTCAATGATTTTAGAAAGGCCAAAGTCAGCTGTGAGACAGGAGGACATTTTCTGGTCAGGACTCAACGGAGAGACATGCTCGCACTTCGAGACGAATGAGACAAATGAGGGGCTGAAGCTGTGAAGGTGGTGGAGAGCAGCTTCACTCTTTTTTTTAATTTTAAAGAAAAAGTTGGCAATTTTTGTCAAAAAAATGAGAATTTTGTAAATTTCAAGGTTTTATGACATAAACTGTCTTTTTACAATGAAACATTACAGTTTTCCAAAATTTGTAACTTTGATAAAATGATATGCAAAAATGTTTTCTAGGTTTTATTAATCCGGAAGAGGAAATTTTCAATGAAATTTACAATTTTGTGACAAAAGTCCCAATTTTGCTAAATTTGACATTTTTTGACAAAAATGAGCTTTTTCCAACAAAAAGAGGAACTATACAAAATTCAACATTAAAGTTTAACATACCATTAAAAAAATCCAAGATTTTTACTTTAAAAATGTACAATTCTATAAAAGTTTTAAAGAAAATTTAAAAGAAAAAGTTGGCAATTTTGGTCCAAAAATTACAATTTTGTAAATTTCAAGGTTTTATGACATAAACTGTCTTCTTACAATGAAACATTACTTTTCCATAATTTGTAACTTTACCAGAAAAACATATTTTATGAGCAGCAGCTGCAGTTTATGAAATAAAATTGTAAAGTGATGAATTGAAAAAATTGTGATTTTGATAAAATTTTACGCCAAAATGTTTTCAAGGTTTTATTAATCCCAAAGAGGAAATTTTCAATGTAATTAACAATTTTGTGACAAAAGTCACAATTTTGCTAAATTTTACATTTTTATGACTAAAATGAGCTTTTTCCAACAAAAAGATGCAACGATACAAAATTCAACATTAAAGTTAAACATATGATTAAAAAAAATCCAAGATTTTTACTACAAAAATGTACAATTCTATAAAGGTTTTAAAGAAAATCTAAAAGAAAAAGTTGGAAATTTTTGTCAAAAAATGACAATTTTGTAAATTTCAAGATTTTGTGACATAAATTGTCTTTTTACAACAAAACATTACAGTATTCCAAAATTTGTAACCTCATTAGAAAAACATCATATTTTATGAGCAGCAGATGCAGTTTATGAAGTAAACTTTTAAAGCGATACATTTAAAAAGTTGTGATTTTGATAAAAAATTTTACGCCAAAAAGACCCAGTTTTACAGAAAAGTCAGTTTTATGACAAAATGTTGCTTTCTTGAAAAATTGTGATTTTTCAAAAAAAATCATGAGTATCTATGATTGTAGAAATAAATGATAATTAAGACTGAATTGGTTACTTGATTATATTTCATTTCATTTTTCATTTATTTATTTATTTTCAATTCTTATTTTATTTTATTTATTTTATTGTATTTTATCCTTGACCTGAGTGCTCTTTTCTCTTGCCCAGGTAAATATCTGTGGACCTCAGAGGGTCATCTTCATGTGCGTTAACAGCGGCTGATTGGTTACCTATCTTCAGCGGAGCGTCCAATGAGAGGTCAGCATACAGCAGGTTCTCTGGTTTGAGGTCACGATGAACAACGCCGTTCTCGTGTAAATACTGAAACACACAAAAACAGAGGAACAGAGCATCAACTGAGAGCTGCGAAGCTGAGATGCAGGTAAAAGCTTCCAGGTGAGGTCACCTGGCTTTGGCAGGATGGATGGCGACAGACTGAAGCTCTGAACTGACAGATGGTCTCCTCATTGGACGGAGCAGAGAGGAGACGAAGATGAGCTTCAAAATCAGCCTCAAGTCAGATTTAAAGGCTTTTATGTTTGTAACTTCTTCTAGATGTTCATTAAAGAAAGATGTAACATCCTGCTGCTGTTAAAGAAGGTGAACGAATGAAAGATGCTCAGACTGTCATGTCTCCTGTTTCCTCTCCCAACCGCTGCAATACCGCCAGATTATCTGAAGCTACCAGCTGAAGAGGTCCAGCATGTATTGGTGGCAATATTTGGTTCGTAAATATTTATATTTACGAACTCATTACACAGACAGACTCATCTGTTGCTGTGGCAACCTGAAAACTCAAATGGTGAAATATATATGTAGCTCCAAAGCGGCAAACTGTCGAAACATCCAGTTCCTCTACCAACCACTAGAGGCTGCGGTTCCTGTACCGACCGCTAGAGGCTGCAGTTCCTCTACCGACCACTAGAGGCTGCAGTTCCTGTACCGACCGCTAGAGGCTGCAGTTCCTCTACCGACCGCTAGAGGCTGCAGTTCCTCTAATGACCTCTAGAGGCTGCAGTTCCTCCACCAACCGCTAGAGGCTGCAGTTCCTCTACCGACCGCTAGAGGCTGCAGTTCCTGTACCGACCGCTAGAGGCTGCAGTTCCTCCACCAACCGCTAGAGGCTGCGGTTCCATTACCGACCGCTAGAGGCTGCAGTTCCTCTACCGACCACTAGAGGCTGCAGTTCCTCTACCGACCACTAGAGGCTGCAGTTCCTCCACCAACCGCTAGAGGCTGCGGTTCCATTACCGACCGCTAGAGGCTGCAGTTCCTCTACCGACCGCTAGAGGCTGCAGTTCCTCCACCAACCACTAGAGGCTGCAGTTCCTCTACTGACCGCTAGAGGCTGCAGTTCCTCTACCGACCGCTAGAGGCTGCAGTTCCTCTACCGACCGCTAGAGGCTGCAGTTCCTCTACCGACCGCTAGAGGCTGCAGTTCATCTACCGACCACTAGAGGCTGTGGTTCCTCTACCGACCACTAGAGGCTGCAGTTCCTGTACCGACCACTAGAGGCTGCAGTTCCTCTACCGACCACTAGAGGCTGCAGTTCCTCTACCGACCACTAGAGGCTGCAGTTCCTCCACAAACCGCTAGAGGCTGCGGTTCCTCTACCAACCGCTAGAGGCTGCAGTTCCTGTACCGACCACTAGAGGCTGCAGCTCCTCCACCGACCACTAGAGGCTGCAGTTCCTCCACCAACCGCTAGAGGCAGCGGTTCCTCTACCGACCACTAGATGCTGCAGTTTCTCTACTGACCGCTAGAGGCTGCAGTTCCTCTACCGACCACTAGAGGCTGCAGTTCCTCTACCGACCACTAGAGGCTGCAGTTCCTCTACCGACCACTAGAGGCTGCGGTTCCTCTACCGACCACTAGAGGCTGCGGTTCCTCTACCGACCACTAGAGGCTGCAGTTCCTCTACCGACCACTAGAGGCTGCAGTTCCTCTACCGACCGCTAGAGGACTGCGGTTCCTCTACCGACCACTAGAGGCTGCGGTTCCTCTACCGACCACTAGAGGCTGCGGTTCCTCTACCGACCGCTAGAGACTGCGGTTCCTCTACCGACCACTAGAGGCTGCGGTTCCTCTACCGACCGCTAGAGGCTGCGGTTCCTCTACCGACCACTAGAGGCTGCGGTTCCTCTACCGACCGCTAGAGACTGCGGTTCCTCTACCGACCACTAGAGGCTGCGGTTCCTCTACCGACCGCTAGAGGCTGCGGTTCCTCTACCGACCGCTAGAGGCTGCGGTTCCTCTACCGACCGCTAGAGACTGCGGTTCCTCTACCGACCACTAGAGGCTGCGGTTCCTCTACCGACCGCTAGAGGCTGCAGTTCCTCTACCGACCGCTAGAGGCTGCGGTTCCTCTACCGACCACTAGAGGCTGCGGTTCCTCTACCGACCGCTAGGCGCTGCGGTTCCTCTACCGACCGCTAGAGGCTGCGGTTCCTCTACCGACCGCTAGAGGCTGCGGTTCCTCCACCGACCACTAGAGGCTGCGGTTTCTTGCAGGTCCGTCTTTATACTCTAATTGTTCACTTTTCGGGTTCACATTTGTTTCCTTGTATCTTGTCAGCCATCTTTGCATCATCCTCTGGTTTGGTTTTTTACTTTCACCTGTGAATCCAGTGATGAATTGTGATGATTTTTAAAAAACGAATGCAGAGCTCTTCAGTTCAGAATCATGTTGCTGTTACAGCAGCGCCCCCAGAGGACCTGAGGATTATGACCGTGGAGCTGGATTTCAGTTTCGTCCCAGTTGTGTACAAAGGTCCCTCCATTTATTTAACGAGCTGAAGATCATGAAGTCCCTCAGTTCTCTGTAAATTAACGCTGAGAAAACCCCGTAGTCTTTTCAGAGACAACTTCCTGTCCATGTTTATCTCCTGAACGAGTCAGCCTCATTGAGACGCTAATTTCATACACAATCACATTACTGGCCTGATGACAAACTAATTAGCTGTGAAGCGCTCCAGTCTTTTGTTGCCGGCATGAAACTAACCACAAAAACAACTAAAATCTAAGAAACTAGCATAGAAACATGGTGCGTTCAGGGTCGGTAGCGTGGTTCCTGCTTTTCTTTCTACAGATTAATGTTAAACTCATCCGATCATACAAATACAACTGCAAACTAATCCTGAAACGCACGTACACACGCTAACACAAAGACACACGCATGAACACGCGTTCATAAACAGATGTATGTTTTTTCTTCTGGTGAATGTAGGTCAGCTGTGTGTGTGTGTGTGTGCGTGTGTGTGTGTGTGTGTGTGTTTAATCCTCTGGTTTTAATCTGTTCAGCAGCATGTTAGAAGCTGCTGTTACATCACAGACCTGCAGCAGCTGCATGTGGCTGCTGGGTCCAACGAGTCGGTGACATGAAACACCTGCATCTAAGCAACCTGATGAAACCGGACACACCTGCAGAATCCTGGAGCACCTGCAACTACAGAAACCCAAGCAACTGGGCGCATCTACAGACTCCCTGCAACACCTGCAACTACAGAAAATGAAGTCAGTGGACACATCTGCATGATCCCAGCAGCATTTACAAGTAAAAGAAAAACAAAGTAGCTGGATACATCTGGAGAATCCCTACCACACCTGCAAAAAGAAACCAAAATAAAAGAACATTTACAGAAGCCCTACTATACTTTAACTGAGGAATCTAAAGCAACAGACGTCTACAGAATCACTGCAACACTGGCATCTAAAGACTGAAACAACCAGACGACCACACCTGCAACAAAAGAAACTGAAGAAGCTGGAAACATCTAAAAAAAAAATCCTAAACACCATTAACTTATGCTTCAGCATAAATCAGGCACATCAGCTACATAGCACATACGCTACATATAGCTACACATACTACACATAGCACATCTGCTACATAGCACATACGCTACATAGCACATACGCTACATAGCACATACACTACATAGCACATACGCTACATATAGCTACACATACTACACATAGCACATCAACTACACATAGCACATACGTTACATAGCACATCCGCTACACATAGCATATATGCTACATAGCACATCCGCTACACATAGCACATACGCTACACATAGCACATCAGCTACACATAGCACATACGCTACATAGCACATCCGCTACACATAGCATATATGCTACATAGCACATCCGCTACACATAGCACATACGCTACATAGCACATCCGCTACACATAGCATATATGCTATATAGCACATCCGCTACACATAGCACATATGCTACATAGCACATCCGCTACACATAGCATATACACTACATAGCACATCCGCTACACATAGCCCATACGCTACATAGCACATCCGCTACACATAGCACATATGCTACATAGCACATCCGCTACACATAGCACATCCGCTACATAGCACATCGGCTACACATAGCACATATACTACATAGCACATCCGCTACACATAGCACATATGCTACATACCACGTACGCTACACATAGCATATACACTATATAGCACATCTGCTACACATAGCACATACGCTACATAGCACGTATGCTACACAGCACATACGCTACATAGCACATCTGCTACACATAGCACATACGCTGCATAGCACATCCGCTACACATAGCACATCCGCTAAACATGGGCCCCATGTAGTCTTACGCATTTATGTTTGTGTGTTGCTGTAATCTTTCTGACTTGAGAACAAGGTTATTATCGTTAACAAAAACTAATGAAATAACGAAAACTAGAATTGAAAAAAGATTTTCGTTAACTGAAATAAAATAAAAAGAGTTTTAAAAAAAAAAAACGCTAACTGAAACTGTATTATGTGTTCATAAAACGAACTAAAATTAACTGTAATAATGTCAAGAACGTCCTTCATTTTCGTGTTTGTAATTTTTTTTCCTCATAAACGTTTGAAATCTATTAACTTCGCTCCGCTGTACAACAACAACCGCAAAAAAAAAAATTTAAAAAATTTAAAAAAGTGATCAGTAGTGATGCTGCGGCAAAAGTTGGTAGAAAGCGTCTCAGTCCTATTTGGGATTTCTTTGACTATGACTGTGTTAACGATAAAAATAAGTGTCTTGTTGTAGAAGCAGGTGATACAATGTGTGGAATACTAACCAAGACTAGCTGGATAAGCTAGCCTAAGCTAGCCCCCTGGAAAGAAGGCTAACCAAGACTAGCTGGATAAGCTAGCCTAAAATAGCCCCCTGGAAAGAAGGCTAACCAAGACTAGCTGGATAAGATAGCCTAAGCTAGCCCCCTGGAAAGAGAAGCTAACCAAAACTACCTGGATAAGCTAGCCTAAGCTAGCCCCCTGGAAAGAA
Organism: Hirundichthys speculiger; assembly: GCA_018398805.1. Lineage (NCBI taxonomy): Eukaryota > Metazoa > Chordata > Actinopteri > Beloniformes > Exocoetidae > Hirundichthys > Hirundichthys speculiger. The sequence continues at coordinate 192,752 of JAGFBZ010002295.1, read as the reverse complement.
GCTACAGCTGCAGACCAGTCAGCGTTGGGAAGGACCGGGAGAAAACAGCAACTATAATGGACTGTTTCCATGGAGACCAGATAGCTGCTGGTCAGTAAATACGCAGGAACACCACAAGAGGGAAGATGCATTGATAAATATGTTTATTGAGACCAGAATGTAAACACAACTATGTGATTCGATAGCCTTCAAACAGTTCAGTGCTTCACTCCAACCAAAATTACAACCCTAATTTACAAAATAAAACTAAAACTAACACTGAAACTAATAAAAACTAAACTAAAACTAAGTATTTCAAAACAAAAATGAATAAAAACTAGCAAAACTGCTCTAAAAATGAATTAAAACGAACTGAATTTGGAAAAACTAAACTAAAAACTTAAACTAATGGAAAATCAAAAACTATTATAACCCTGCTTGAGAATGACAAAAGACGTAGCAGCAGGTAATGCAAAGATGAAAAAAAAAAACGCGCAGTTACATTTGGAGAAAGGTGCATGTCAGGGTCCAGCACTGCTTAAAGCAGCGGAGTTCACAGCTACAGTTTAGGTTAAAGAAACCAAAAAACACCTGCAACAAAAGACGCTAAAGTAACTGGACACATCTACAGAATTCCTGTATGTTCCTACTAGCGGGGGTCTGAGGTAGTTTTCTGGGCCTAAATTGTTGATAAACGTCTCCATTAGCAGGTAACGACCCACAACGAGACTCCTCAGGAACCTCTACTGGGCCCACTGTGGATTAGTAATCAGAGTGACCCTGAAAAAACGCTGCTGGGTAGGAAGGATGCACTCAGTAGTGACTTCAAAATTTTATGACAAAATTTTAATTTTTTTGTAAAAAAAAAAGTTTTGATTTCGTAAGTATTTCACAACACAAAGTTGCAGTATTAATTTGAAAAAAACCACAATTTTGCAAGAATCATGATTTTCTTTTTTTGTTTTTTTACACAAATTTTATGTCAAAAACTTTCAGTTTTATAAAAATTGCCACTGTAAGGCAAAAAAATACAATATTAAGTTCAAAAGTGACAAAGTTGCAGCAAGCAAATTTATTTTTACAAAATAAAGTTGTAACTTTACTTCAAAAATTCACAACTTGGGGATATTTTAAATTTTATGACTAAGATTTCCCTTTTACAGTGAAGTGATTTTACAGCAAAAATTCTTGACTTTAAAACTGTTAATATAAAATTTTATGTTGCAACTTTGCCAAAGTCAATATTTTGATATAAAAAGTTGTAAAAACCTTTGGTTTTACAAGAAAAATTCCCAATCTTGCAAGATTCACAATTTTTTTTTTTACAAAATCTGTTTTATTTGCAAAAAAGCAAGACTTTTGAAAAACAAACAGTACTGTAGATATATTATATTGTACTATTGTATCAAATTATATGATATTGTATTAAAAATAAGTGTCATTTAAGGTGGCCCCTGGCCCCAGAAACATCCGTTTACGGCCCTGCAGACTGACTCCGGTGGGCCAGACCACGTTGCTCATGTTTGATCGCTGACAGCAGGTTTATACTTGTTGACGGGATGAGTTTGATGCTTGCTGGCAATAATTTATTCGTGGAAATAATAATGATGTCGGTCACCCAGAATTGCAGACATTAGATCAGGTTTTCCGGTGAAAACCTTTATAGCCTGCAGAGGAGCATGGAGGCCGACCCAGACAACGATTAAGTCTAACAGATATTTCATCTTAAACCAGAGCCGTCCCCGACACTGAGCTCCTGAGTGATTGGCTTCATGAACGTTGACTAAATGTGGCCTCTTTTCTGGTTTGTCTCTGCAGAAGATGGATCTGTAACACGAACAACGCTAACGCAGCGTTGGACTGGGAGCTGGGAGGGCCGTACTGGAGCTCTTTAGGTCATAGATGAAAAAGAAAATCCTCCCAAATCAACTGATGGAGCCACATCAGCGAAGCTCCCGCGGTTAGCGCCGACTGCAGAGCGTCATTATAAAGACGAGGCTGATCTGTGGTTACGTAACAGAGACAGAACGGGTTTGAGAGGAATCACACTGTTCAGGCTTTCAGCCTCAAGGAAACAACCAGCGGGGGGGGCGGGTCTTCGTATTAGTCAGGTTGCTTTAGTAAATGCTCCGTTATTCATATGAAAAAATGAAGAGAATAAAATAAATAAATAAAATAAAATGTGGATAAAACTAAAAAGACTTTTATGGTTTTTATCGGATTCAAAAGTTGTTGTCAGGGAATAAAAGTCACTATTTTAAGAGGAAAAACTTGGGATTCTATGTCAGAAAGTCATGAGATTTTATCACATATGTTTGCTTTTCAAAACAAATATAAAATTGGAATTTTACACAAAAATCTGTGATTTTAGAACACAAAGCTGCAATTATACAAAATTTACAATTTTATATCAAAAAGTTTAGATTTAGCTAAACTCATTATTTTACAACAAATTGTTGCAATTTTACATTAAAAGGTTACCTTTTTGCAAAGGTTGCAGATTAAAAATACATTTGTGATTTAAAAAATAAATGGATAAATAACATGCATTTCTACACGTTGCAGTAAATTTAATTAATTTATGACTGAGTCATTATTTTGTGAAATTTTAGACTATGTCAAAAAATAGCTTTTCATGACAAAGTTGCTACATTGTGAAATTTTTCAGAAATTTTAGTCAAGAGTTGTTACTTTTGGACGTAAAGTCTTAATTTTATGACAAAAATGTGTAATTTTGTCAACGTTTATATTTTACAGCAAAGTTGTGGGACAGAATGTCATGATTTTAGGACATAAAGCTGTTGTTAATAATAATAATTTACCATATTTTTTGGACTATAAGTCGCGTTTTTTATCAGTAGTTTGTCTGGTCGTAAAACTAATATGTCAAAAATATCCTCCATGTCTCCATGACAACAACAGGACATCGTCTCCACTCACAACAACTGAACACTGATACTGAAAAAATGACAAAAGTGAACCATAAAGACTGAGAGACACAGATATGAGACAGAAAAGAAAAATATCTACTGCAGAATTTAAACTAAAATGATAAAATCAGCAGCTGAAAACAGTAACGGAGCAGCAGAGGAACCTCTGACAGCTAAGAACCAATCAGAGAAGGAGAACCAGGACTGAAAGATGGACAGAGATGGAGGAACGAGTCCACAGCTGGAGGAACGAATCCACAGCTGGAAGAACGAGTCCACAGCTGGAAGAATGAGTCCACAGATGGAGGGACGAGTCCACAGATGGAGGAACGAGTCCACAGATGAAGGGACGAGTCCACAGATGGAGGGACGAGTCCACAGATGATGGAGGGACGAGTCCACAGCTGGAAGAATGAGTCCACAGATGGAGGGACGAGTCCACAGATGGAGGGACGAGTCCACAGATGGAGGGACGAGTCCACAGATGGAGGAACGAGTCCACAGATGGAGGAACGAGTCCACAGATGGAGGAACGAGTCCACAGACGGAGAAATGAGTCCACAGATGGAGGAACGAGTCCACAGATGGAGGAACGAGTCCACAGATGGAGGAACGAGTCCACAGATGATGGAGGAACGAGTCCATAGATGGAGGAACGAGTCCACAGATGGAGGAACGAGTCCACAGATGATGGAGGAACGAGTCCACAAACGGAGGAACGAGTCCACAGATGATGGAGGAACGAGTCCACAGATGAGGAACGAGTCCACAAACGGAGAGAACGAGTCCACAGATGATGGAGGAACGAGTCACAAGATGGAGGAACGAGTCCACAAGGAGGAACGAGTCCATAGAGATCCACAGACAGGAACGAGTCCAAGATGATGGAGGAACGATCCACAGATGGAGGAACGAGTCCACAGATGATAGGAACGATCCACAGATGGAGGAACGAGTCCACAGATGGGGGAACGAGTCCACAGATGATGGAGGAACGTCCACAGATGGAGGAACGAGTCCACAGAAGAAGAACGAGTCCACAGACGGAGGAACGAGTCCACACAGAGGAACGAGTCCACAGATATGGAGGAACGAGTCCACAGATGGAGGAACGAGTCCACAGATGGAGGAACATCCCAGATGGAGGAACGAGTCACAGATGGAGAGGAACGAGTCCACAGATGGAGGAACGAGTCCACAGATGGAGAACAGTCCACAGATGGAGAGTCCCAGATGGAGACGAGTCAGGAACGAGTCCACAGACGGAGGAACGAGTCCACAGATGAGGGGAACGAGTCACAGATGATGGAGGAACAAGTCCACAGATGAGGAGAAACGAGTCCACAGACGGAGGAACGAGTCCACAGACGGAGGAACGAGTCCCACGAAACGAGTCCACAGATGGAGAGTCCACAGATGGAGGACGAGTCCACAGATGGAGAACGAGTCCACAGACGGAGAACAGTCCACAGGAGGAACGAGTCCACAGATGGAGAAACGAGTCCACAGAAGGAGGAAACGAGTCCACAGATGGAGGAACGAGTCCACGAGAGATGGAGGAACGAGTCCACAGACGAGGAGGTCCACAACGGAGAGTAACGAGTCAACAGATGAGTCCACAATGGAGGAACGAGTCCACAGATGGGAACGAAAAGACGGAGAACGAGTCCACAGATGAGGAATGAGTCCACAGACGGAGGAGACGAGTCCACGACGGAGGAAGTCCAAAGACGGAGGAGAAAGTCCACAGATGGAGGAACAGTCCAGATGGAGGAACGAGTCCACAGACGGAGGAACGAGTCCACAGATGAACGATCAGAAGGAAACGAGTCCACATGGAGGAACGATTCCACAGACGGAGAACAGAAATCCACAGATGGAGGAAAGTCCACAGAAGGAACGAGTCCACAGAACGGAGGAACGAGTCCATAGAGATGGAGGAACGAGTCCACAGATGGAGGAACGAGTCCAGAGAGAACGAGTCCCAGATGGAGGACGAGTCCACAGACGGAGGAACGTCCAAAGACGGAGGAGATCCACAGAGAAAACGAGTCCACAGACACGAGTCCACAGAGGAGGAACGAGTCCACAGATGGAGGAACGAAGAATGGAGGAACGAGTCCACAGAGATGGAGGACGAGTCCACAGATGATGGTGGAACGAGTCCACAGACGAGAGGAGGAACGAGTCCACAGACGATGGAGGAACGAGTCCACAGATGGAGGAACGAGTCCACAGACGGAGGAGGAACGAGTCCACACGAGATGGTGGAGGAACGAGTCCACAGATGGAGGAACGAGTCCACAGACGGAGGAACGAGTCCAACAGATGGAGGAACAAGTCCACAGAATTGGAGGAACGAGTCCACAGACGGAGGGACGAGTCCACAGATGATGGAGGAACGAGTCCACAGATGGAGGAACGAGTCCAAAGACGGAGGAGGGACGAGTCCACAGATGATGGTGGAACGAGTCCACAGATGGAGGAACGAGTCCAAAGACGGAGGAGGAACGAGTCCACAGATCGAGGAACAAGTCCAGAATTGGAGGAACGAGTCCACAGACGGAGGGACGAGTCCACAGATGATGGTGGAACGAGTCCACAGATGGAGGAACGAGTCCACAGAAGGAAGAACGAGTCCACAGACGGAGGAACGAGTCCACAGATGGAGGAACGAGTCCACAGACGGAGGAACGAGTCCACAGACGGAGGAACGAGTCCAAAGACAGAGGAGGAACGAGTCCACAGATGGAGGGGGAACGAGTCCACAGATGATGGAGGAACAAGTCCACAGATGGAGGAGAAACGAGTCCACAGACGGAGGAACGAGTCCACAGATGGAGAAACGAGTCCACAGATGGAGGAACGAGTCCACAGATGGAGAAACGAGTCCACAGACGGAGGAACGAGTCCACAGACGGAGGAACGAGTCCACAGATGGAGGAACGAGTCCACAGAGGTCCACGAGTCACAGAGAGGAGGAACGAGTCCACAGAAGAGGAAGAACGAGTCCACAGACGGAGGAGGGAGGAACGAGTCCACAGATGATGGAGGAACGAGTCCACAGACGGAGGAACGAGTCCACAGATGGAGAAACGAGTCCACAGATGGAGGAACGAGTCCACAGATGATGGAGCAAAGAGTCCACAGATGGAGGAACGAGTCCACAGATGATGGTGGAACGAGTCCACAGATGGAGGAACGAGTCCACAGACGGAGGAGAAACGAGTCCACAGACGGAGGAACGAGTCCAAAGACGGAGGAGGAACGAGTCCACAGATGGAGGAACAAGTCCAGAATTGGAGGAACGAGTCCACAGACGGAGGAACGAGTCCACAGATGAAGGTGGAACGAGTCCACAGAAGGAAGAACGAGTCCACACATGGAGGAACGAGTCCACAGACGGAGGAACAAATCCACAGATGAAGGTGGAACGAGTCCACAGAACGGAGGAACGAGTCCACAGACGGAGGAACGAGTCCACAGAAGGAAGAACGAGTCCACAGAGGAGGAACGAGTCCATAGATGATGGAGGAACGAGTCCACAGATGGAGGAACGAGTCCACAGATGGAGAAACGAGTCCACAGACGGAGGAACGAGTCCACAGACGGAGGACCGAGTCCACAGACGGAGGAACGAGTCCACAGACGGAGAACCGAGTCCACAGATGATGGTGGAACGAGTCCACAGATGGAGGAACGAGTCCAAAGACGGAGGAGGAACGAGTCCACAGATGGAGGAACAAGTCCAGAATTGGAGGAACGAGTCCACAGACGGAGGGACGAGTCCACAGATGATGGTGGAACGAGTCCACAGAAGGAAGAACGAGTCCACAGACGGAGGAACGAGTCCACAGATGGAGGAATGAGTCCACAGACGGAGGAGAAACGAGTCCACAGACGGAGGAACGAGTCCAAAGAAGGAGGAGGAACGAGTCCACAGATGGAGGAACAAGTCCAGAATTGGAGGAATGAGTCCACAGACGGAGGGACGAGTCCACAGATGGAGGAACGAGTCCAGAATTGGAGGAACGAGTCCACAGACCCACAGGTTAGCAATGAGCAAAGCCAGCCAAACTAAAATAGCTAACTGTGATTGACACAAGGTGGAGCGTGTCCCAGCCCTCAGCCCCGCGGGTCACGGCCTCCAAACACGGCAGGATGTTGAGATGTTCATCTTCACGTGTTCGTTCACCGGCGGCTCATCAGCGACCAGTCCGGTCTGGCAGATCCTGGACATCGGACCCAAGATCAGGGTTCGGGTTAGGATAATCTAATACGCCTGCAGGAGGCGCCAGAGGAGCCCTAGAACGAAGCTCCAGAGCCGCTCAGGAGTCTGGATGACGTCACAGCGGTCCATCTCTGGTTGACGCCAGCTTCCTCTGAGCTCGTCTTGTGAGACGGCCTTCTCTCGGCGGTGTCTTTTATTTCAACAAAAGCCTCTGACAGTCATCAGAAAGTGATTCCCTTCATGTCGCTGTGAACAGTTGCTTCATTAAATCTATTCAGAAACAGGAAACTGTGACTAACCAGCTGAGGGGGAAGTGACTCCTGAAATAAAGAATCAGATCTGTTTCTGCAGGACGAGCTGCTGCTGATTCGCTCACATGACGTCGGTTTGCTCCTCCGAGTGTCCAGCGTGAAGACGCTCCACAGAGACAACTGCTAATCTGTCCCCATCGAGAGGAACGAATCCCTCCGACACCTCTGAATGTGTCCACGCAGTGATTCATTCACACTCCAACCGACGAGTCGTCGACCCGCCGGAGTCACGACGCCTTTCAGATCTGAACACAGCCGGTTCAGAGCCGAGATCCGGTGATCATCCACACCGAGCAGGGACGGAGCAGCTGGTCCAGCTGGTCCAACTGGTCCAACTGGTCCGTCCACCACACAGAGACAGCTGAAGACAGAGACAGATGAATGAGAACTGGACTAAAGGTTCCTGAAGACGGAGCCGGTGGAGGACCAGCTGTGGTTGGAGGTGTTGGTCCATCCTGACTGGTTATCCTACTGGTTCCTACTGGGTTCAGCCTCTCTGGTCTGAGACCAGCGATGAGAAGGAGGACGAGAAGGAGGAGAGGGAGTAGAAAGAAGAGAGAGAGAAAGATTAGGAGGAGAATGAGAAGAAGGAAAAGGAAAAGTAGAGAGAGGAGAAGAAGAGATACAGAAGAAGGAAAAGTAGGATGGGAAGCAAAACGAGGATTGGGAGAAGAAAAAGAAGGAGGAGACGAAGGAAGAGGTAGAAGGAAAAGATGGAGAAAGAAAGAGAGGCAAGAGGAGGAGAATTAGAAAGAAAAGTAGAAGAAGGAGGTGGGCAGTTAGCTGAATTTCTTTTTGCTTCATGTCAGTGATGAACGAGAATCAAGCGGGTTTGAAGATGATACTGAACATCATCAACGTCATCGTGCCCCGCCCCCTGCTGTCATGCCCCGCCCCCTGCCGTCACATCCAATCAGAACCCAGTCAGCCCCACCTCTCATCAGCGACGGGCTCCAGCCCCTCAGAGGTTCTGGACGGTTCCTGGTCATCAAACCCTGCTGGTCACCTGATGTTCACCTGATGTTCACCTGATGTTCAGGTGGATTTATTTCTACTTCCTCTGTCAGGTTGCTTCAGCTACTGTGATCTTTTAGAGGGAATCTCCACCTTCTCTGAGTCTGGTCGTTTCCTGAATTTAGCATCTTACCGCCACGGCCTCCAGGATCTGTTTGATGACGTGAGCTGCGTCTCTCTCGCTGTAGTAGCCGCGTTCCACGATCCTGGAAACCAGAACAGGTCCGAACGTTAGAGGACAGGAAGACGGAGAGAAAAGAGACGTAGCCACGTCTAAACCTGAACGGAGCACTGAAGCTGCAGAAACACCTGCAACTAAACAGGATAATGACTCATCAGAGCCTGAGCATCACAGGTGGACTCCAGGTGTTGCTCAGGCTCCTCCCCCTCTGACCCTCAGCAGAACGACCGTCGTTTCACCACCAGAAACAGTCTGGAGTCAAAAAGCTGCGACTTCACAACAAAAGTTTGTTATTTCAGGATGTAAAGTTGCAGCTATAAAACTCACAAGTTTTCAACATCAATTTGCAAATTTTGTCTAAAAGTTGTAGTTTGTGCAAAATCTGATATTTAATTAAAAAAAATTGCAATTTTTAAATGAGTGATTTTTACAACAAAAATGTGTGAAACTTTTATAAAAAAAAAGATTGGCAAGTTTTGTCCAAAAAAATTGTGATTTTGTGAAATTTCAGATGAAAATTTGATTACTTTTTTACTACAAAGCTGCCAAATTGTGAAATTTTTCACGATTTCTTAAAAAAGAAATTTGTGATTTTAGTGAATTTAGTGAATGAGTATGATTTTATGAAAGTTGATATTTTCCTGTAAAAAAATTGCAAGATTTTGTTTAAGTTGTGATTATACAACAAAATATGATAATTGGACATAAAATTGCAGTTTACAGTTCTGCAACAGAAAGTCAAGATTTTATGTTTTTTTTAAAAACTTTTGTGAAATTTGAGATTTAATGACAAAAGTTTTGTTTTTTAAACGACAAAAAGTTATGTTTTGAGATTTTACAGAAAAAAAAGTCTAAACTTTAATGACATTACATTGTAATTCTAGGAAACTCACAGTTTTGACATAAAAAGTTGAGATTTTGCAAAAGCTAATATTTTATGAAAAAAGTTGCAATTTTTGAAATTAGTGATTTTTACGACAAAAATGTGGGCAATTTTGCGAAACTTTTATGAAAAAAGTTGGAAGGTTTTGTCCAAAAAAAATTTTGATTTTGTTAAATTTCAGATGAAAATTTGATTTTTTTTTTACTAAAAAGCTGCAATATTGTAAAATTTTTCATGATTTTCTCAAAAAGAAATTTGTGACTTTAATGAATTTGTGATTTTTTTATGTCAAAAAGTTGTGATTTTTAAATGAGCTGATATTTTACTGTGAAAAAAAAAATTGCAATATTAAGTTAAAAATTGTTTGTTAAAGTTGTGATTCATACAAAAAAACATGATAATTGGACATAAAGTTGCAGTTTACAGTTATGCAACAGAAAGTCGAGATTTTATGTTTTTTTTTTAAAAAAAATCACAATTTCGTGAAATTTGAGATTTAATGACACAAGTTTTGTTTTTTTACAACAAAAAGTTATGTTTTGAGATTTTACAGAAAAAAGTCTTAAATTTAATGACATTACATTGTAATTCGAGGAAACTCACAGTTTTGACATAAAAAGTTGGGATTTTACAAAAAGTTGTCAATATAAAGTAGCCTTGGTTTTCCAACAGGAAGTGATGACTCTGATGGATCTGGTCCTCACCGGTCAAACAGCTCTCCTC